>KQ030921.1:0-13944 GCA_000956045.1 Hirsutella minnesotensis 3608
GAGCAAACGATATGTTGTGGACACGTCTCTTTATTACTTCGTGAGTGTAGCTTACCAAGCAATGAACCTGAGGACTTGGGTTGTCCTGCATAGATGCGTCCAGGGAAAAAAAATATAAGCTGGAGCGCCCTGCCTGAAGGGAGGAATCATACCAGCGAGACCCATTACATCATCATAATCCTTTTGGCCTCATTCATGATTCTCTTTGGACGGAACCGAATTACCAACATCATCTTAAGATTGATGCAACATCTTCGTTTTACCACAGATTGGGCGAACTTCGGAACTCAAGGTGCCTGTCCCTGGAGACGAAACTCCGGGGTTTCCCGGATTTTTAAGTCCAAGAATGGACGAAAGTACCTTCATGGCGCGAGGCGTTTACATCGTTCTTCTACGCTGCTCCACGTTCAACTCATTGTATCACGTCAAAACCAGTCAGGATCAGTGTCCATTCATAAGTCTTCCCATTTCACCTCACACTCCCAACTTGACGGAACCGCAACGCGACTCAACGAGGTGAACTAGAAATGCAACAGGTTCGCACCACCCGAAGACCCGAGCAAATTACAAGAGACACATCTTCGAAGACAACAGAAGGTGATTCCCGCTTAGCTTGGCTCGAAATCGGTTGTTGAGATTGGCTATGGTAACTGACCATGGGCCCTGCGGCACGAAGGAACGGGAAGTTAGAAAAATACCGAGTCAAGCCGCTTGCTATCAAACCATGCTTCGGCCGCTCGGGTCTACTTGATGAGCTAGTTGACCAGCAAAGCGAGAGTGATTGTTGGATGTGGAAAGTGAAAACTACAATACTCAAAACTCTAAGTCAGAGCCACCGTTGGAAACAAGAAGAGTGCCGAACGATCATTGTTGACGTAATAAGGAGCCTGCAAGACGGTAAATACGAGCTCTACTATCTTCATGTTGCTGCATTGCTGTTATGCGGCAATTTTGTGGACATCGAAGAGAAACCAATAACGTTCACATCTTACATTGGCCCTATCATTGAAAAGCGCCCGTCTCAGATCTTCACTAGCTTCCCATTCAGTTCAACCGTGGCAGACCAGAGATCGGCTGTGACTCAATGGCAGGTTATATTGAGTCTTTTGAGTTACGAGTCCTTGCCGAAACTGAATATAGAAAACGCCAGCGAAAGCGAGTTGCTGAAGTACTTCAGGTGCTTAACGACCGGTTCAAAAATTCGGCAATACCGCGAAATAATAAGAGACTGCGAAAGATTAAACCTTCAGAGGGAGGGTCTTTGGTTTGAACTCATGAAGGGTGACCTGGACTTGTTGCTCGGAAAGAAGGTGGCCTCCCCCTTACTTCCTGTTCATCCTCGGAGCGGCCCTCTTACTGTGATGGACTATGGTAGAGCTGCGTCAGATGTCGATTTGCGGCGAAAGAGTGATCAGCAGAGAATCTCCGCCTATCATGATAGCGTCCATGAACCACAGCACCGGCTGGGCAGAAGGGGCTTAGCAGCAATCACAAGGAAGGAGTCGCGTAAAGACAAAACTTGGTCGGGCAATGCAGACCAAGCGGATGTCAACACCCATGGCAACTGTGGGCGATGCAAAGAAAAAGATGCCGTTATAACAACCCTACGTGGTAATTCAGACAACAAAGGAATAAGTTTGCAACATGTAATGGAAGACAAGATCGAAACCAGCAAACACTTTAAAAGCTTACGAGGAAAATCAGGAAATGGGTGCACATATATTACAGAACGTAACGATTCCCAAAGAAACACCATCGAATCAGGTCCTCAAAACGTCTTAGAGGAACTGAAAAGGTCGAGGGACGAGGTGGCTGAAATGAAGAGATTAAACAAGGAGCTGTCAAAGAAACTGAGCAAGCTACTTGAAGAGAATGGATCGAGAAATTATCTGATGAACGACAAGATTTTGTCGACTACGAATGGTAGAGGACAGCGTCTGAGAGGTTCAGAGGAGGCTATCCCTCATCTTCGAGCAAACGAAGGCGAGCTTCAAAGAGATATGGAGACCAGGGATCAACGATTGGCTAGGTTGGAAGTCAGGGTTAATCAGCTCCGAAAAGAACACAGCGGCGTGACTGCGAGGAACTTGATGCAGAAAAATGTGGCTGCTCGTCATTCATCAGATGCTCATCAGATCGACCTAGGTACATTCGAGCTCAGCCAACGAGGGCCATGTGATAAAGAGAACTTGATGCTGTGGCGCGATGTGCATCAGCAGCAATGGAAGAGTCGGTTATCAACTTTACTTCGACAGAATTTGGACTTGAGAAACAGGTGTCAAAACCTTCAAGAAGAAAATGAAAGGGCGCAGGGAATGGCGCTGAGTGAGATAGAGAGGACTGTGGCAGAGGTTCGATCGGCCATTACGAAGCTATTGCTACTGATCCTAGCCAATTTTCAGGAGAGCAAGAAGGAAAGGGAACGAGATTGGAAGTTTATAATTGACGTGATACAGATGGCAAAGCGAGACCGAGAAGTGCACCTGAATGAGGTGAGGGATGCCAGAGCCAAGGTCCGAGCTTACGAGAACAGAGCTCGGGCAAAAGCTCTCCGGAGAATATCAGAACTCCATCGAAGGGAAAGCTGTATGGACAGTTGCAAGGACGCTTTAGCTCAGAAAACCGCAAAGCCGGCGATGAGATGTCGGGTTGGGGAGGCTGAGGAGAGACCGCAGCAGTTGGGAAACATGGAGCATTCAGCTTATCCTGAAACGGGCAGGGTAAAAGACGATTCCATGATAAGACAAGATTCATCCAAGCTATTGGGAGGCAGTCCTGAATATGAACCTACTAATGCTCAACTCAAGTTTCAAGCGAGGACCAAGCACGAGAACGACCGTCAGCGTCGCACGTCGGGCATGTCAACGGCCGAACAAATATGGGCACCTTCGCCGAAACCACGATCGGATTATGTCATCGCAATACTAGGAGAGCAGTGGGAGATTGAGACTATATATACCACACCTGGGATGGAACACAATATTGACAGGATCTCGCTGAGACATTTGCGGGATGAAATACTTGTCTTTCCAAAGCTGCAGCAGATCTTATGCCTGAGTCAATCCGAGCTGGATAGGGCGACATTGTACAGATTCTGCGAGAAGAACAATTTTAAGAAAATACCCCTTCCTGTGCAATTTGGCAAAGTGGAAATTCAGCAGACCGGACGCTCACAAAATTGTTATTTGGTTCGTTTTAAGGACGGTCATACGGAGAAGTTTCGAGCAGATGTCATTGCCAAGTGGGGAGAGGAGCCAGCCAAAGCTGTAGGGAGGGAGAAGTGGTTTGAAGCCCTAAGAACCAAGGTGACTAAAGAGGTCGAGGAGCACATAAATAGTCGGTACGCGCTGCATGGGCGTATTTCGCCAGTGCGGGCGGTTTAAAGACGGAAAGCTGGCTGATGATGTGGTACGACGACGCATCAGCTTTTTCTTTCGTAGGTGTATTACGCCCGAATGGTCCCCCCTATAGAGCTACGGATTCGCCTTGGCAAAGGCTTTCTATGAGTTCCTCGTCGTAGATGGTTCTTCATCCTTCTTTACTCCGGGGTAGGTGTGGTGTGGGTCGCCGCGGTGGAGCCTTTTTCTGACCGAGTAGGGGGTCTGACCGGGAAGGGGGTGGATTACGTTACACTGAAGGGTTCAAATCTACCCACTCCACTTAAGTGGAGTAGATTTCAACCCTGGTGCAGGTGATAATTATGACTGTTTGTCTGTATGTGACAGAACAGACCAAGTCTTAGCGGTCTAGCCCAATCCGAGACCAAGACAGACCAGACCGTTCCGATCAAAGCTGAGCCTTGGGTCTCAAAAACGGCAAGCCCAAAAATTGGCCACAATCCCCTCCCAAGCTCCAAATAGGAGGGGGGACATTGACCAAGGGTCACCGACTGGGGAAAAAGTGATATACATACTATCAGGCGCGAATTACTAGTAAGACCATGTAGTGTGATTTTAGCTTAAACCCTCGATAACTCAAAAGAATTATCCTCATTATCCTACGAGTGAATATCGCAGTCCTACGAAAAAATGGTGTGCCCCGCACGAGAGGCCAGTAGTCTCGAATTCACTACAATTGAAACTAAATGGCGATGCGTTCATGAAGGAATTTAATGTGATACAATCGTATGTGCTCTCACAGCGGGGGCAGAGGTCATCGGCAGTCACGATAACCCCCACTAATTAGGTGCGCTGACTTAAGAGAAGTAGTCGTGCACCAACCGATGGAATGCAGTTATACTAGAATACGTCAATTTCCGGCTAGAAAGGCGGGTTCTGCAGGTACAACTTTTTCCCCAGTCGGTGACCCTTTCCTTGGTCAATGTGGCCCGCCTCGTATGTGGCCGATTTGTGGCCGATTTTTATGCCCAAGTAACCCGACTGAAGCGACTCCACAGTCGGATTTCATGAAGAATCCAAGCTCCAATCATTGAAACAGCTCCCCAACATCAATGTATCACGCAGTCGAGCAGCTTTCAAAAGGGGCGCGCAGGATCATGCGTAAGATCGCGTTATTGCAGTTCAAGAACCGCATTCTTCGAGAGGAGAACACGATATTTAGCCGTCGCCGGAGAGCCAAAAAGACGTATCTCCGGTGAGGAAGCATAAGTCTGGGCGATGGACAGGACCTTCAGGCCCAGAAGCTTCAGGCCCAGAAGGAAGTAGACGCACAGGTAGCAAAGAAATGCGCCAGAGCCGTAATCGCAAGCCAAGGACAGAAGCGAAGGGACGGCGCTGCAGTGTGTGCCGGACACGTCACACAACGCGAGAACTTGTCAGATGGATCTAGATACGTCCGAGGAAAACAAGTCTAATTGATTTGAATTGACTTTAGACGTTAGAACTTAGGATTGACATTTTAAAGGTTATAACCGCATGGTTGTGGGCGGCCAATACATGGGCACCTAGGTGCCCAAATAAAGTTGCGCACCCAGTGCCCAAAGTAGTCAGACGTCTTCGCCCGTATTGGCTGCCTACCCAACAGCGCAGGCGCGTTGCGCATTTTGCATGGCAGCAACGGTATAGAACGAAGAGCGAACGGATTGCGCTCCCGGACGATATACGAATCCCGTGAATCTCTATTGGCAGATCAGTTCTTGGGCGAAGCTCCGGGATATATTCGCCTGTGATCGAAATGAGCCATCACCGAGCATATCTATTGCACGGCAACGCCGCACTTGCAGTCGAAGAACCGACTGCAAGTTTTCAGTTTTTGGTCAAACAGTCATTAGACGGGAATGCATGGGTCCTGGCGCACCGACTAGATAAGGAATGTGCTAAGCATAATCATCCGCCAAGCCAGATGCGTCTGCACACCAAGCGCATCGCCAGCTTAACGAGATATATATGGCCGTTTATTGCAAATATGACGACTGCCGTCGCTGCTAAGGAGAAAAGAATGAAGAGAAAGGAAAGAGAAAGATCTAGGAAGCGACGCGAGCTCTTGAGCGAAGCTCAAGGGCTCGTGTGGGGCTTGGTCGAGAGGGGCCGAGACCCCCAGGGGGTCAGCCCGTTACAAGTCACCAAAGAAATGGGAGACAGTCCCTGGCTGATAGCAGGCGAGGCGTCAAGGACCTTTGGAAAAGCACCACATACTATTTTTTTTTCAAGGTAGGTTGATTGTTATAATGCGATTTTTTTAATCACGTCCGGAGGGAATCATCTATAGGGCCACTGCGCTATGCCAGCAATTTTGTTGTACAGTATTCCATATAATACAGATTGGACAAAGTTGAAAGCCCTTATACCGTAGACGGATGATTACCTAATTTGGGCACTGGGTGAGCAACTTTCATGGTTGTGGGTTGGTGTCCAGCTTGCTCATCTGCCCAGCTCACTTATCAAGCACGTTATAGATAGTGTCTTAAAGTGCGAGTTGCTAAAATCGTCGACATGCCGTCCATATGTCAACCGTGCCCACGCCACCCAGAGTGAACCGAATGTCTCTCTATCTGTAAGTTACGGCTGCACCATTCACAGGAACTTGACTTGCAGAATGGTCTGAGAGCCGGTCATAAACGGTCAAAATGCACCCTAAGCAATTGCCAGGAATCGGAAGCCGGTCCCATATTCTGAATGTGACTCAAGCAGTTGTCGTCAGCATGTCTTCGACCCCGTTCAATTAGCTACTGGCGCTCTTGGCAAGGTGGAGGCTGTTATTCACCCGCAGCCTCAGTGAGCAATGTCCCTTGTATCGTTACTAGAGAAGCCAATGGGGAAACAAGCATCAACACACATGCGTCCACTACAACATATATATATATACATTGGATGATGGCCCTCAAAGACGCAAAACAGAAAGCATTATACCGGCGACTGTAATCAAGAATAATCAAGATGCTGTCCCGTCTCATTACTTCGTCGGTGGTCCTGGGGCTGCTGTCTTCAGTCGTCACCGCTGACTTCTACCCAATTACGGGCATCAAGGTCCAAGGTCAGAATCCACCCCCACGACGGAATATCAATGAGCTACAGGCAGAGGCTGGTCCCCAATGGTGAAGAACCACCCAAACCCTTTTGCACACACATGTCGTCTAACCTTTTCTCAAGGGATTTGTACGTCCAGGCCATTGCGGCCATGCAATCCGCTAAGTCTACAGATCCATTGTCTTGGTTCCAGCTTAGCAGTACGATTCTCTCCACACCGTGCATTTGTCAGGTTGACTAATACACCTGTGATCAGGTATCCATGGAAGTCCGCCGATCGCTTGGAACAACACCGCAGCTGGAGACGGCCGCAACCCGGGATATTGTGCTCACGGCGTACGCATCCATCCCAAAGGGTCGTAATAGAAAACAAAACCAACCTTGATATAATAGGAAGCCCAGTTCTTGACATGGCATCGGCCATATATCGTCGCCTTTGAGGTAATTGGCCCCAATTTGCCTGTAACGTCTCAATCTCGGCTCACCATTGTAACAGCAATCGTTGGTCAATAATGCCAAGGAAATAGCTCGGCAGTATCCAACCAACCAACGTGCCCGCTACGTGCAAGCCGCGGATATCCTCAGAACGCCGTTCTGGGACTGGGCCGCGAGCCCTCGAGTTCCCAAATCGACTGTTCCCAGCACTTTGACAATCAACACCGCTCATGGGCGTCGTTCGGTTAAAAACCCCTTGGCTGGTTTTGTATACCCACAGGATGCGCTGAATGGCGCTTTCGGCCAGTTCAGCCCCAAGCCCTCACGACGACAGGTGACCCGCTGCCCATCTCCCAAATCCTATCCCCAGTCGGCCAACAGTCTACTTCGAAGGGATAATCTAAGAGAACTTGTCGTAAGTCAAAGGCCTCGCATATGCTGTCATTGAGAGTCGCAGTATATGCCAATAAAGCTAGTAGTACGATGCTTTCATTTACTCAGAGACGTTCGAGGACTTTAGCTCCACTGCTGGGTCTGGAACTAGCATTGAACAAACACACAATTTGGTTCATAACTATGCAGCTTGTGGACAGACAATGGGTGATCTCGGATACGCTGCCTATGACCCACTCTTGTGAGTCTCTACTTTTGTAAGTAATTTTGAAGTAAATCTAACGTTATAACCAGCTGGCTGCATCATACTAACGTAGATCGACTATACGCTCTATGGCAAGCGGCTCATCCCGATAAAAGCCGTCTTACCACAACCTATAGAGGAAAGGCTCGGTTTACAACGCAAGAGGGCTCTATGATTGGTCCCGATTCTCCGTTGAGTCCCTTTTACCTCGCAGGCAACCGACCGCATACTTCAAATACTGTAGTTTCCACGGACGACCTTGGATATACGTACGAAGGCCTTGAACAGGACACAGAGAGAGTGCTCAACCTGAAACGTGACGACTCCTCTCAGGCCACAGAAGAGCCATCAGCCCCCAGGCTCGGATATAAGCAAGATAAATCTGGCCTCAACCAACAGAAGCAACAAGAGCCGCAGATCATAATTTCTGAGCAAATCCACGCGACCTACACAATCTTCACGCAGCAAACCCATCAGCCAGCTCCGCTTCCGCAGCCGTCTTCGGAAGAATATAAGCGTCTTGCCAGGAGCAAGGTCACCAACCTCTACGCTGGCCCGGCTCACAAGAAGAAGAGAACAGTTCATCGGGCCCACGTCAACTATCGCGCCGAGGAGCTGCCGGATCGACCCTGTGTCATTGATGTATATCTTTGCGGATTCTTCATCGGCGATATTGTCGCTTTGAACCACCCGCACAAAGGATCTCTTTCTGCAGCCGTTCCTCTAAATGAAGCCATTGAAACCTGCAACAAGCGGGGCATTAAGCCTGAAAATTATCACAGCAATATCGGCTTTTCTATTAAGACGGTAGGTTCATGAGCTGTACCACCCCAACTCAATTTGATTCGCTCATTTAATGCTCTCGCGTCTGCAAGGTATCTGACTTGTGAGCATAGGCCAGCGGCAGGAACGTCCCACTTTCTGAGATCCCAAGTCTGAAGATGGAACATGAGACTTTGTTGGAAATTCCGCCAGCGAAAGAGGGCGATTTCCCTACAATCCGCAATCGGCAGAGAAAATCCGCTCCCATAAAGCAGTATAAGCCACCGCAGCATAGTGGTTATGAAGGGGAGGAATACGTCACGACATACCCTCGTCCCGGTGGGCCTTGTCAAGCAGACCCCTATTGCGCTGCTAGGGGTCTAAATATTGACTACTACAATAACTCTATCGGCGGCTACAGCAGGCCGGATGGGCCCCCTTCCTCTTACTACATTACTCAGAATCTGAGTCCTCTTCAGTCACAGCTAACTAATCTCACCTACTTCCCCCAAGATCTCCCCCCCAATCTCCCCGTAATCCAACTACCCCTCTACCCGTACTTCCCTGGCTGGACCCGCAACACGAACGGCGGTATCGTCGTTGATGCAAACAACTTCACGCTTGTGTACTATGGCTTCTATCGCCCCCCTGTGACAGGCACATACACTCTATGCTCGTCCGCCGATAACGAAAACGATATCTTCTTCGGACACGGCAATGCCTTTAGCTGTGTTACTGGCAAGCCCGATCCTAACGCCCAGCCACTGGTCAAAAGCTTCGGAGGCAACTATGCCAACCCGACCCAGTGCACTAATGTCAATCTTGTCGGAGGACGAAACTATCCGATTAGAAGTGTAATGGGCAACTGGGGAGGACCGTCGGCATTGACGCTGACCATCCAAGAGCCGGGTGGCAAGCGCACCAGCCATTTTCCTGGACGGGTATATCCACACGAGTGTGGTCTGTTTTTGGGAGAGTGAGAGGGTCCGACTGCACCGCTGGTCCGTGGGGACGGACGGACCAAGCGGGTAGGACGGGTCCTACTGTACTACTACTACTAGTAGTGTGTGTGGATTTATTTCGCCCAGAGGCGATCCCTATAGGGCTTTTACACAATCTAGTTACGCTTCAGCATATTTGATAATACCTGACTCCCCAATCCCCACGGATAGTCGTCTTATCAGTTTTGGTCAGCTTCGTCGCCATTGGTTCCATGACAGGCCTTCTTGAAGGTCGAATTCTCCAAGTGTTCAGCGTGTTCAGCATCCTATTTGCGGCAGCTGAAACGCGGTCTGCCAAATTCGAAGCTGTGTTATGTTAATGTAGCCGCACGCTAGAGTTAGTAGTCTTCCGGTGGCCGCGGGTCCCTGTCGAGCCTCTTCGTGAATCGTCTCAATCGCAAATCTGATTGCCGCCCGCACAGCCTGCATGTTTGGCTTCCATTTGTCGCCGTCTGACGCGACCTTTCCTCCCAAGATTCTTAATAGTGTAACCGGTTTCGGAGACTATTAGTCCGAACCGCAGTTTGCACTATTAGTCCACGGACTAATAGTGCGGTTTGACTTTTTCGGTCAAACCGGCGGTTCGGTAGCCTTGTAACGACGAGGATGAATTGGAGAAGTTCATCAATGGCTCTCCATGTAAAATTGCAGTGACTTGTAAGGCGCACACACACAACTAAACAGAGAGTGAAGAACGGGGCCAATTGCCTTGAGGAACGATTCTGAGACAGTGTTGAAATCCACTCCACTCAATCCACTCAGTGGATCCACTAGTGGATTCCACTGCTAATCCACTGGCTTTTTCCGGCGACTGATAGGTGGGCGCCCGGGCGCGCTCACTGACTAATCATCTCAAAGTGCGCCCCCCAATTGGATCTTTTTTTTATGTTCTTATCTGGCAATGCGCCCGCCGTGGCCGGGAATTTTCGGGAAAACGTGGGGACCAATCTACGAGTAAGCTACGCGCCTGGTATACCGGCAGCTACGAGGACATTGCGAATACCAAACGAGGTAATGTGGACGCAAATGGATTTGGGTTCGTTTTGAAGGAGTTTCCGCCAGAATTCGAGCATGTCAAGGCACTTTGCAAGGAGTTGCGCGATATACTGTTTCCTATACGTGACCTGAGTGATCTTCCAAAACGGTTGGAGGAATGCACGTGTTTCTTCGAGGATCCGCCACTCTTCGGGTGCAAGGTAATCTTTCTGTAAGTCGTCGTAATATTTCTTCTGGTACCAATCCACATGTTCTTGGAGATCTAGGGTGATATCCAGAAGCTGGAACCATGAGTTCCAACGAGTGTCGTTGTCGAGACTCAACGACCTTCCGGCGCGTCTTCGGAATAGGTTCCAACGATAATCACTATCCCGCATGTGGACAGCGATATTATGGACTTTTCCGAGCGGGCCTAGTCTTCGCCAGCCCAAAGCTTTTTGTGTTTTGATCTTCGTGGCAAAGTCGGCGGCCAGTCCAACTTCGTCACCCCCCTCAATTTCCTCCAGGGCGGCCTGCGCCGCTTCCTTGGACTCTACGAAAAGGAATGCCTGAACAGCAAGGTTGATAACATGACCATGACACCTGATTCTTTGCTTTCTTGCATCCCAGTGAATGCCTTTCTCTTGGAGATGCCCACTGAGCAGCCGACACAGTTTGTCATTGGAACCGTGATTGTCGCCGGTATAGAACCCGATCTTGCTCCAGATGTTGTAGTCCTCGAGCACATTCCGAAGAAGCTTCCACTGCTCATCTCCACCATGACTGCCGGGCCCATCGAGACCTGGCAGCTCGGACAGGGCAAGCAGCGCCTGCAAGGTGTCCTTCGTGTCCGGATCCACAAATTTGACACAGATCCCGAGGAAGCCTTTATGATTCGGTGCGGACCACACATCAGCTGACAGATGGAGCTTTGACGGCGACGATTGTAGCTTCCTTCGCAGGATGTCCTTGTGCACGCAATAAGAATTCGATACAAGCTTCTGGATAGAGCCATGCGAGAGACTTATCAAATCGTCTGCGGTGTTATTGATGGCGCAGACGAAAGCATGCAATTCGGGCCAAGAGCAACAATTGTACGAGAGGTTGCGGACAGTGACAAGCTGTACTAGTGCCTCAATCGCGGCTTTCCGGTTGACAGCAGCTCGAAGCGTCTCCTCTTGCTCCATCAAGCGCTTAGCAGCGCTCATCTTGAATGAGAGTGTTGCGCTGCCTTGTGATCGGGATGTTCGTCGGTCTGTAACTCGATTCCGTGATTTTTCAGCAGATGATTGCGAAAAGTCGTCGAGACGGTCGTGCGGTAAGGCGGATCAGGACAGTGCATGCAGTAGTATATCTTTTCATTCTTTCGACTGCACCGGGCAGGTTCTGAGTCCCGAGGTTCACGAGCGTGGATCCAGGTGTTCGCGGTCGTCTTGCGCTTTCGTTTTCTTTGGCTCTCAGCCGTAGCTGCATTCCGGACAGCAGAGCTGTCAGATGTATGAAGCTCGATGGTGGAGAAAGCACTGGTCACACTAACATTGGACACATCTGAGGTATGAGAAGAGATTTGGGACATTCTGATGAAGCCGTGAAGTTTTCCAATACTTTACAACCAAGAACGGAAGACCATCACCGACGAAAGTGCCGGGATTACCAGAGCTGATCATCATGGGAAGCCCCTGAACAGGGATTGTATGGGATCAATATTGTTCCGCCGTATTTCCATACTTATGGAATACGGCCATCCCGTATGGAATATGGATTAAGTCGTATGGAATATGGAATATGGATTATTTATTCCATACGGCTTATGGATAGAAAGCCTGATGCATGGCATCTTTCCATTTACATTTGACAAAGAACAATGACTTGTGGATAACACGCCTGGGCGACAAGATTCCCCTGGCTCCTCCTTCCCTCCATCTCGATTGCAAGATTCTCAAGCCGCCGATGGGTTCTTTCTCCTGTGGCTGTGGTATGCCTTAGGCTCTTAGACGCCCTCGAGGAAAAAAACATCTTCGTGGAGTCTGTCTGATATTCTGGTGACATGCCCTAAATTGTGCTTTCTTCTTCGGAAAGGAATGAAGAGCACGCTGTCGAGACACCGCGTTGGCCATAAGACAGTAGTGCTACGAAGCGTACTACTCCGAGAGGTCGATGAACCTATCGACAATCAGTGGTTCCCAGAGATCTCTTGGGAGTAGTGAGATGAACTGATTTACCGGACGGGATCGCAGCGATTGAATGGTAGACAACCAGGTGTGTCGACTGGTGAGTGCACTTCGTAAATTGAAGCGTGACTTATAGAGTACGCGCTGTATACGTAATGTAGTATACATATATACATACATATATATATGAGCATATATATGTATATATGTATATTCATAAATATGCGTGTATTGTGTATGTGTCATACAAGTGTCTGTTTATATATATATATATATGTTGTTCGTGTGTGTGTGTGTGTGTGTGTGTGTGTGATACATGTATGTACATACATATTTGCAGAGTCCTAGGTGAATGCTCTCCCGGCCGTAGCGGTACTGACGTTCGCTAGGTATGCAATGCGCAGATAAGAAGTTTGGTATAGAAACGTCAAGTGAGCGAGTACGTAAAGACTATCGAATCATCATTCCCGACTACGTAGTACGCCAAGATCACGCATCTGTAAGACGCCTTATTAAGGAAGGTGCTACCTCCCGCTGGGGGCGGGCGGAGGACGGGACGGTTCAGGAGCCGAAACGACGGTTTTGCGAGTCGCCTGTTCTTAGGTAATGAATTTCAAATCTCCCAACCGTCTTGGAGACGGACTGCTCGGGCTACGCGTTGCGAGGCATCTTGGCGCAGGAACGGCCGAAGGGTGCAACCCAGATGTCTTATTGCTGGATTGTACCTATAAGACAAACAAGCACCACCTGCCACTCCTTGACATGGTTGGAGTCGACTCCTGTCAGCGTTCTTTTTGCATCGCATTTGCCTTTCTTTCGGGTGAATCAGAGGAGGACTACTCATGGGCATTAGAGCACCTTAGGTCACTTTATCAGCATGAGCTCCCCTCAGTTATCTTGACTGACAGATGCATGGCTGCGATGAATGCTGCTGCAATTTGGTTCCCTTCATCTAAAGCATTGCTTTGCCTCTGGCACGTCAACAAGGCAGTCCTTCAGCACTGCCGACCGTTCTTTGCAACGAAGGGCAATCAGGCGGTAGCAGGCGGTAGAGCAGGCGGTAGAGCAGGCAGAAGACAAGGCGTGGGATGAATTCTACGCGTTCTGGCACTCGATTGTGGCTTCCCCAGACGAGAAAACATTCGAGGAGCGTCTGGTTAAGTTTGAGCTAAAGTATGGCAGCAAATACCTTGAGCCAGTAGGATACATCAAGATGTATTGGCTCGAGCCGTATAAAGAGAAGATTGTCAAGGCATGGGTGGACCGGGATTTGCACTTCGGCAACGTGGCCACCTCCAGGTAGGTGTTTTTGCAGTATTTGGTGCAGGGGAGAAACTAATATATATGCTCTAGGGCTGAAGGCATTCATTCACTGATTAAGTCACATATCAAGGCGTTTACATTTGACCTCTTTGACGTTTGGCAGGCAATGAAGCACGCTATCACGAACCAACTGAAGGAACTTAAACATATACGAGCTTCTCAGCAGCTACGAACACCTCTAGAAGTCTCCGGGGTGTTGTTCGAAGCGGTGCGAG
>KQ030922.1:0-13940 GCA_000956045.1 Hirsutella minnesotensis 3608
CGTAACACGGCGTCCGTAGTAAAGTGGTTCGGCGTGCCTATCAATTGCCGCAATGGAGTGCGCCTCAATGAGGTTGATAAGCCAAGTGAACATTGGCAGGGAACGCTCCATGCCATATCGTCAATTGAATGACAGCTTACATTCAAAGCCTATTTGAGCGTATTTCTACGTGCAGAGCGAGTCTTTTGTTGACCGGCTTCTGGGGATAAATCCAATTTTGGACGCGCCCTCAAGATATCCTGCGTATTATCTGATTGTCGATGATTGATCTGTTAGATGGTTAGTGGGCAATAATCCGATTACGGCTCTTTTCTGGGCTGCATTGGTCAACAATCCGATTACAGCTCTTTTCTCTGCGTCTAGAGGTCAATCACCTGATTTTGACTCTTTATTGGGCGTGCCGCATCCCTTTGAGTGCGCGAAGAACCTCCCCCAGGTCACGTAACAGGGATATTAGCCAATAGGGACACCGTGCTATTAAGGGTACATTTATTTACTAGTAAAGTTCACCGTAGTAGAGGTCTTCGCAATCCCCCCACGTACATATCGCTACATCGCACTAGCAAGAGAGATAGTGATATTTCATGCCCCTGAAGGCGTATCTGCAAGGTAGCTACGGAGTACGTGCTGTGGATCTCGTGACCTGGGGGAGGTCTTCGCGCACTCAAAGGGATACACCGTCCATTTCTGGACTCCTTCCCATATCTTGACTCCTCTTGCTAAGTGCAATCGCGTCTTCTTGCTGTGCGTCGCGTGTGGGGGGCTCATTCTGGAGAGAACCAAGCGATGATCCTTCATAGTATCTTTGGCGAATACGGGATACAGGATCAAATCGGCGCGGGCGTCTGCGATAATGCCTCATCGAATCATGCGTATCGAGCGAGCCTCTTTCGCAGATTGTCACCCGCAATCACCGACGGGGGGAATTGGCCATCATCGAATAAGATACTTTAGGTACATCAACCTCGCTGCTCGAATTTTCTGTGGGGAGAGGACCCTGATTCGTTTGAGCGCGAAGCTTCCAACGAGGCGGCATTTCAGGTCGAAGAGCGCGAGCTTAGACTTTGGCAGAACCCGGGAGCGGTGGGCAAGCTGCACAACATCATTCGATTCATCAGAGCTTCCCAACAGTGGCGCGAGCTGATGAAGTCGCTAGCATGCGGACGGCGAGATGAGGACGATCATCAGCCCTTTGTAGAGGATCGAGCGGTCATCGCTCTCGAGCTGATGCAGAATAACGAGACCAGATGGAACTCGACATCTCTGATGATCCAACGTACTATTCGCAAGCGTGAACATCTCGACCATTTCATCGCGTACCCCGACACGAGATCAGGTGAGCCGCAACAGCGAGTGCCTGCTCAAGACCATCTCTCGCCACAAGACTGGCTTCTCTTGGCAGAGATCCAGAGCCTACTGAGACCATTACTCGAGATCACGATGCGATGCCAAGGTCGGACCAAAGAAGGACACTACGGCGCTCTGTGGGAAGTAATGGTCGGGATGGAATACTTGCTCAACTTCTACGAGGACCAGAAGCTGGCTTTCACGCCGCTGGACTGTGGCGCGGCCAATGGACTGCGGACCCCTCGGCGCTCGTCCACGTTCAGTACAGCGCGCTGTAGTCCACGTGTGTTGTGAACAACGCTGATGAAGAGCAATAGAAACATGACGTCGCCGATATTTTCTGATTGCGAACGATACTTGCCAGAGCATGTTCGAGACGACTTCATGATGTACAACGTACACTGTTCGATAGAGACCACGACGAAGATGATTCATCTACGCAGGGCCCTAACATTACAAGGGGATGCCGCAAGATGAGGAAAGAACAGCCCCTGGAGTTGACTGACGAGACCAGGAGGGGAGCCTGTCCATTCACAATTCGACCTCCCTGAGAAGCATCGAGAGGGCGAAACCGTGCAAGTGCTTAATAAAGATTGAGTAAGGCTTCTTCGCGAGCAGAACTTGGAATTTATTTAGGTACACCCAGGTCTTTCGGGAGTACTTCGCAAGAAGAGATGCCACCATGTTTCGGCTCGTAGCTCAGTATTAGGCAGACGTTGTCTTCGTCCCGACTGCAAGAACATACCCAGGACGTAAGATTAAAGACAACCGCGGCTGAGCATGGATGTTCCTCAAACTCGTATCGCATGCATGCAACGCACCTTCCTGGCTAAGACGATGAGGGATCCCGCATGGGTTCTCGCATGGGTTCGAGGGCGATTGCTGACGAATTCGGCTCTAGCCCATTTAAAAGCCACGCCGCCTCACAGTGATCCTTTGCTCAGGTCGCGTTTGGAAACCTACATGAAAGATCCTCGACGTACTGATCGAACCTCTGTCGCTTCCTAATAGGAAGAGTTCTCATTGAAGAAAAACAGCTTACAGCACCGGTTTTTTACCATGAATAGCTCCAATGATCTTCATCAAATTCACCTAAGCCATGCTTTGTCAGGTTGGTATTCCCGAAATTCTTCTAGAAGGCCTTCGGCTGAAAGCGCAGATGTCGTACTATTCGATCCGACCGTTTCATTCTACGATGGCTTTTACTATCCGCAGGCAATTACAGATTCCCTTGAGCTGAATAATTTCGACCCTCCAACCGCACCGAACAGCCCTACACGATATGAAAATACAGATTGGGCTTCCCAAACAGGATCATTCCAACCTCTCGAGACACTTTGCGAAGAATATAAGCAAGAATACGGGAGGTATGATGAGGGGACGAACAAGAGGTGTTGAGACATGGGCCAAGACATGTTTAGGCAGCACTTACAAGTGGTGAGTCACTGGATAGTGGCACGGACGTGCCACTATGTATATATGTATGTTGAGAGCTGTCAGACAGAATAGAATAGAAGCAAGTTCAATCGCAACATTATGCACCCGGTTGCTTTTATTATGCTTCCACTGCACGATTGAACTCGGCATATGAGAACACTTTTTCGTCAAGAATCGACGGTTGACAGCAAAGACCCGGCACTATGGGCAAGAAAGACTACAAAGGAACCATCCTTGATGGAAGAGACTCCTTTGACAGCTGGAAGATGGATCTTGAAGATAGCTTGTTTTGTGACGATCTTATGAGCTGTGTCACGGGTAGGGCAACAGCGGAATCGTCAGGTTTATCAACGCCAGGAGAGAATGCTGCGGACATTAAAAATGTCTCTCTTGCGAGAATGAAAATACGACAGAGTATTGACCAGATCCACAAGAACTCAGTCAACCACCTCACCGATCCACGAGCAATTTATCAGTCCCTCGTTAAGCGATATGCGACATCGAACAAAGCGCGCCTTCGACAGCTGATCCGAATGCTATACGACATTAGTACGCAGACGAATAGAACTGTGCAGGAGAAGGTCGACGACCTAAAGCGACTTCGAGCTCAGATTAATAGCCAAGACAAGGACATTGTTATCCATGAACAGCTATTGATTTGCTTCTTGCAAATGAGCATGGACGGCGCCTTTAACACTACGGTCGAGATCTTGAACGCCTCGACAGAGACAAGCTCCGACGCGATAGACCGAGTTCGAGGTCTCAGACAGCTCCACGACCGTACGACGCTACTCATCACAAGGGCTCAAGAGCGTCAGGCGCGACACTACAATAAGGGCCGAGAACCAAGATCCTTCAAGGAGGGCGATTGGGTCCTCATCTCCACCAAAAACCTTCCGCTGCGGCGCCCGACCAAAAAGTTGACGGAGAAGTATGTCGGACCCTATCAGATCGAACAGGTCATTGGGGGGCATAAACTAGCCTATCGCCTCCGCCTGCCGTCAACCGTCAGGATTCATAACGTCTTGCCTATCAGCAGTTTGGAGCCTTACCAGAGTCGAGACAAACAGCCGGTTGAGCCTGAGGACCACCCATTTATGGCGGAGACTACCTACGATGTGGAAGAAATTCTCGACCATCGTGGGCCGAAAAGTCGTCGACAATACCTTGTGAAATGGAAGGGCCATGGAGAGGAAGAGAACTCTTGGGTGTCTCGGCGTGACTTCGTGGACAAGATGTTCCTGACTGACTACGATCACTCTCCCGTCCCAAGGTCCTAGGAGTTCGGGACGAACTCCTCGGGAGGCAGGTCAACCTGTCACGCGCTCAGGGGCCTGGGCTGCGTCATCTGAAACCGAAGTGGGGATCGCGACGCGCGGCAGGACCTATATAAGGACGAGGGGATAACCACAGCCACTGGAGGAGCTCTTTAGAGATCAATCAATTGAATCATTGGCCCCCGTTCTTCACTCTCTGTTTAGTTGTGTGTGCGCGCCTTACAATATGACCATATATGATCATACACCGGGGGCCGTATGATATATGCATAAGGGCAATACATGGTTAACATATGATTTAATTAAATCATACGTGTATGATTAGAAAGCCTGATCATCGATAATATACAAACACGGTGCGCAACTCACGACAGACGGCGACAACAAGTACTGGCTCTGCAAATATTGCCATGTGAGCGGACGCCACGACACAGCGCTCTTTGCCAGCGTGGTTCTTACAAGGGGTTATTTACAAGGGTCCTTTTCATCGTAATCGTTGTAAGCCCATGTTTGCAAATATTGCCATGTGAGCGGACGCCACGACACAGCGCTCTTTGCCAGCGAGAGTACGACAAGCATCATATATCACCTTAGGCACCACCACAAACTTGCCGAGTTCGGTTACAAAGTGGCAGGGTCCGACCCCTTCAGCATCTCTCAAGGGGCTACCGAGGCCGCGTCGTACTTGGGGAGCCGACGCATGATGTTCAACGACCTGCAGTTTCGAAGTCATTTTGCCGACTGGGTCATTGATCTTGATTTGACTTTCCGCCAAGCGACTCACCGACGAACAAATGAAATATTTGCATTGTGCCTGGAAGACATCGACAAAGTTTTACCGAAAAGCCCGTCAGCGCTGAGCGGTTGGGTCAGCGAAAAATGGTTCGGTGACGACGGCAGGCGCTCATGGCTGAAAGAACAGCTCCGCCTGTCCAAAAGCAAGATCCACGTCTCGACACATGCTTGGACATCTGAAGAAGGAACCAACTATTTGGCTATAGTTTCTCACTTTCTAGACGCTGCATACAAGCTGCAAACGGCTTTGCTGGATTTGCCAGTTTTGAAGGGCCCCCCACACCGGCGAGAATATCGCCAAAGTCCTTGCAGCTGTCATGGAGTCATACGAGATCGGTCAGAACGTTGGTTTCTTCATGACGGACAACGCAAGTAGTAACGACACTTGCATTCGAGAGCTGGCGAGGCGCTATTCTGTCATCAAGCCTAAGAGTCGCCTGCGCTGCGTCGGACATATGCTTAACCTAATCGTCAAAGCCCTTCTCTTTGGGCAGGGTGTCGGCAAGTTGGAGAAACAACTTTGCGGCGCGTCTGACGAGGAGCGTTTTGAAATCTGGAGAAAGCATAGCTTCATCGGCAAACTTCACAATTTCTGTGTTTGGGTAAACAGAAGTGACCAAAGGCGGGAGCAGCTAAAACGGTATATTTTGCGGGCTTGCGAGGAAGGCAGCATTGAACAGCTCTACACTAGAGTCCTGGTCGACGGCGGAATCCGCTGGAACTCTGCATATGCAATGATTCAGAGGGCGGTGAAGCTCCATCATGCGATTGATCTATTCTTCCCCAACTATTGCTACAGTGGCGTAGGGTACGACATTTCGCAAGACGTACTAACCCCACAAGATTGGATCGACTTGCACCATTTTCTCGACATCTTGAGGCCTTTTAAAGATCTGACAAAACGCATGGAGGGCCGAGCCATTAAAGCTGGTCTGGAAGGGTCACATGGCTCCCTCCATGAAACAATTGAATCATTTGATGTCCTTTTCAAAAAGCTCCAAGAGGCCGGAAGATTTGCCGATGACCATCCCGACGTGGTTTCAACGTATTATTCCCACGCAATCGATGCTGCTCGCATCAAGCTAGAAGAGTACTTCGGCCTTACCGATGCCACTCCAGCTTATCGGTGCGCTGTCGCATTGCATCCGGCGAATAAGTTTGCTTACTTCGAACTTGAGTGGAGTCACAACAAGCAGTGGATAAGTGAGGCAAAGAGCGTGGTTCAAGAAGTTTTCGCAGAATACGAAGACGCATACATGGAAGCGGACGCTGCGGACCATGAGGAGGCTTTGTCGCTGGCCCAAGGAGAAGTCGCCGCTGATAAGGCTGGCGATGATCTCGTCGCCCTTGACCCACTCCAGGAAGCTCGCAAACGCCGACAGATGCCGGCTGAGCTTGCGGCGTCCGGCAAGGGAAGGGGGAAAAGAGCGAGACTAACTTCTGAGCTCGACGAGTTCATGGCTAGGAATAACAAGGCTGATTCGGAAGTCGAAGATCCCTTGCAATGGTGGATCTGTCATGCGGCAGACTACCCAGTTCTGTCGCAAATGGCTTTCGACTTATTCACTTGTCCAGCAATGAGTGCTGAATGTGAGCGGGTTTTCTCTCAGACCAAAAAGGCCATCACGGATGAGCGGAATCGCCTCAGCTCTAACACGGTGGCAGCTATCGAATGCCAAAAGCACCTACTTCGATCTGGCATGCTATGGTAGTCATGCTCGAGAAGGACTTTTTGTCCCTCGTCCCAAGGTCACAGGCGGACAAGATGTAGAAATCACTCAAGCAAATCGGCTCCCGGAGTCAAGTAATGTCAACCAACCAAGTAAAGCACAGCCACTTCTTCAAGTAAACCAAGTCAAGTAAGCGGATCCTTCAACCAAGTCAAGTAAGGGTGTCATTTTCTGCTTTACTTGGTTGATGGACACACTGTCTACTCAGCGAGAGCCTAGCCTGTTTGAGGCGGTTGAGGCAGTAACACAGCCGAAAGCAAAGACTGCGCCCACCTGCAGCAGATGTCACACGAAAGGACATGCAATGACGTCTCGAATTTGCCCGTTACGGCACTCAGAGCTCATACATAAAGTAGCAGCGCAAGCAGCACGCATAGAGACCGCAGAGACTTCACAACCTATTATTACGACTTCGCGACATGCAGTAGTTGAAGAGGCGCACAGGAATCAAGAAACCGGAGAGGCTGCACTGGCTACACAAGATGCAACAATCGGCGACACTACACAGTTTACAGAGGTTGCAGAGAATACAGAGGCTACATCAATTGAGGAGGATGCCGGGCCTGCGCCGCCGACACGGTGCGCAACAATCGATGAGACCGTAGCGTCCGCACAGCCTACGGACGCGACGCAAACTGCAACCGTAGAAGAGGCTGCGCTGACCGCAGAGAAGTTACGGTATGACGACCCACGCGCAATTTATCAGAGGCATGTGAAGGCGCGAGAGGCCTGGTATAAGGCGCAGCCTCGCAGCAGCATCAAGACCAACCAGGCCTATTGCAAGGCTATCGGTCTTCCGCAAAGATACGATAAACAGAGTTTTGAATGGTGTTTGGACTACAAGCAGATGTCTGCCCTTTGTGTAACTTCGACAGGGCGGAGAAGCTGGACAAAAGAGGAGCAGATGGCTTGTTTAGACTGGAGTCAGGCTGAAGACGAACGCGTGCAAGCCCAGGTAGCCAAGGAGATGGGAGACGATCCGCTTGGAAATGTGAGAAAGGGCGTTAAGGAGATTTGGCGAAGGGTCGAGGAAAACAGCCGAGAGCAAGATGCCTTGCACTCAGGAGCTGATGGCGGAGACAGTTGTATCTTTGTCCAAACGTAGAATCCTTAGGCTGGGCATTCAGCTTTTTTTGGCGTTGGCGAGCGACCAATATCAGCAGACAGCGCTAAGTATTGCCTTACATAATGGGGGGCACGGGGGGTCCGTGCCCCTTGAAGGCACGGGAGGCCGTGCCTGTATTGGCTCCCCTCGGGGCTGCCTTCGGACTTCGCCTCCGCTGTATATAATCCACGCAATTTACTCATTGCTATACAAAGCCCAGAACTTCGATATCAACTCATTGGGAAGTGGCCGTGCGTTCACTCGTGTGTGGTATACCCTTATGACTGGTGTTTCCTGAACTCGCTCACAAATTGCCGCGCAATTCCTCCCACCACCTTTATGAACTGCAGTTCGCAAGCTGTGCAGCGCTGTTACCAGCTTTCGCAGCTCCGTTTGTCGAGATGCCTCCCACTCTTCAAAGCGAGGCTCAACGTGAACAACCTTGGTATCCGTAAATGTTCCATTTTGGTGGTGGCCCATGATAAGCCAAGGTATTCTACCGAACCAGAGTTGAGGCATAAAGAGATTAATGTTTTTGGACCTAGTGACGGTCTTCAGTTCTGCAGCCATATGTTGGGGCATTGACCGTCGATATTCCATGGCTCGAGCCGGGGGTTCTTCTTCGTGATTTGTCTTCCCGAGTGACAGATTTTGCGTCGCTATGACGAGCCTTTGCGAGCTTGATTCATCGTCTGCAGATTCGTCTTTCATCTGATCGTAGCAAGCATCCACCTCAAAGCGCACTGCGCACCGCAAGTCCCCGAGTGCATAGCACAAAACACGGTGGTGTCCTGAGCTTTCTTGGATAGCTGTTGGGAACTTGGTGAAGGCCTGCTCGAAGGCATGACCCCAACCAGAATTTCGAGAACCCCTTATGAGTTGTCGAGCGCTTTTCTCATAGCGCTCAATGACTAATGTGTTGTGAACTAAGCTGAGGTTGAGGCGGAATACCTGCTTGACCCTGCCGCAACAAAAGTCTAGCAATTTTCTCAAGCTGTTTCGGTTGACGACGATGTCCACATCATCGAAGCGAAAACTATGTCTCATGCAAGCTGTAGCCTGGAAAAGCGTCTCAAAGGGATATTGCGGAATTTTTGCTGCATCTTGGTCTATAAAGTAATTCCCCTTGTCTTTGGGCAGAGTGATAGGAAGAGGTATATCTTGCCATACTGCTGCAAAACCTGCAAGGGATGTTTAGCGCAGTGATGAGGCTCGTAGTGGAAGACAGGCCGCACCCACCAGGGACAATTATCGCCGACTCTTTGCAGGTTTGCCAATTGTAGCTGCACAAAACGTCCGAAGACTGCGCGCTACTCACTGGTATTGCTGAGGCCTTAAGACCAGCGTGACTGATAGTCCGAATGGGCCGTTGCCGTTTCACGCCTTGCCATAACCATGCCGTTCCATTCCGTCGGCGATCTGATAGATGTTCCGCCGGAGGTGACGGCTCTGCGGTATGAATCTGGCACGTCGCTCGAGCTTTGTCTCGCTGGTGCTGGATCAAGGCGCTCTCGGAGCCAAATACACGACCACAAGAACAAGTGACCATGACGCATGAAGTGACTCTGAGACAAACAGACCGGTTCGTTTCCGCAAGCAAGTATAGGAGGAGTACCCCGATTCACCCTTCTGAACGATGCCGTAGAAGTCTACAGTAAGGTCAATGAATACCTGTCCGCTTTCGAGCTTTTGAGACGGCAGCGGCGTTTCTTCTGGCACACCAAAGACGGAGTGACATTCAGGGAAGGGACGACTTTTAAGCGCCCTGAGGAGACGGCCCCTCATGCTGATTGGCCACTTGCCTCTTCCCCCCATGAGCACGTGCCTCAGCCCCTTTCCTCAAACGGGCTTAGCGGCTGTTCGCGACGACATGAGATCTCGTATTTGTACACGAGGTTACCCGTAGGCTTCCCATAGAGCCACTACGCTAGGCTACGTTCCTACTGTACATCGTTCCACCTCACCCCAAGCCCCGCGCTTTTTTTCATCTATTTCCAGCCTCATACGCTGCAGCGGGACAGGCCTGCTTGAAGGCCAGTTTCTCCCAATGCTCAGCATCCGACCTTCAGCGGCTGAATTGCGCTCTGTCAAGAAGGTGGCTGCCAGCAGTCCATGGCTTTGCTGGTGACGGTGAAACGGCAAAGAAACGTGGGGCATGACACGAGCATTACAACCCGAGATAAAAAAAGGGGCTTGGCACGGGCACCACGCGACACGCACGTGATCAATCGCGCCTCTCGACTTCTCTGTTTACATCTCCCCTCGCTTCATTTCCGTCGAAACTCTATACCACCACAAGATGACTCTTACAGAGCAACAGCTTGAGGTCATATCAAACCGTCCGTTCAAAGATACGCTGGATCACATTCGAGAAAAGCTACGGGACTGCAACGAGGTCGACGACCTACGACAGGAAGATATTGCAAGTCTTTTGGGTGCTTTAGTCGCCTCTCCTGCCGCTTTCAGCTTTCCGTCGGCAGACGGAAACGGGAGCGTGGCAGTACGACTTCTCTCCATATTGAAGCATATTCGAGGCGGCGGAGGAAAATCTGAGCTGTTTCTCCCTCTCGTTCGTCGCGTCATTGCCAGAGCTCCTGACATTGACATCTGGGAAGCAGTCTTCACGATCATCGAATCCCTTGACGCCCTCACTCCTCCGTCCAGCATCGCGCCAACTTTCAAAGGAACGCCGGTCAAGCCCAGCTCGAGTCGCTTGGGCGACAGCGAGACGCGTGACGTCGTCGAAGGGGAGCTATTTTTCGAGATAAGAGACTGTACCTTCCGCCATGTGGGCGGATTTTGGGACAAGTTCTTCGACTCGAAGCGCTGGCGCAATGAGCAGAGAGCGATGCTACGAGCACTGATGAAAGCACATAACGGAAAGAGATGGACAGAGTTTCCAAACCCCTCGCATGAGCAACCTGTCTGGGAGTGGCTTCAGGCATTGGAGAGGGACTACCTGGTCGATGCGCGACACAAGCTTCGCACCACGAAGTCTGCTCACCAATTCGAAGAACGAAAAGGACAGATGGATCTGTTCTTCCAACCGGCCTCGAGCAGGGCGAAGGAGAGCTTTCGGTACAAAGACGTTCTAGTGGTTGGGGAGCAAAAGAAGTCCGATGATAAAAGCAGATTCAAGTCTGATCTTCTTCAGCTCACACGCCACGTGCGCAGCGTGTTCGCCGATCAGCCCACGCGTCGTTTCGTTCACGCTTTCACCCTCTGCGCGTCCGTTATGGAGCTTTGGGTATTCGACCGGTCTGGACCGTACAGCTCAGGAACATTCAACGTCCACGAAGAGCCGGACAAGTTCGCGCGCGCGCTAGTCGGGTATGCGACCATGGACGACGATGCGATGGGCTTGGATACGTTTATCGAGCGGAAGGGTGGTTCTCGCTCCATCACGCTGGACGACACGAATGGTGGTACATCGAGGATTCAGCTGATGAATCCCATGGTCAGGCAAAAAGCCGTCGTTTGTCGCGGTACAACGTGCTTCATGACGCGCGGCAAGCAAGTTGCGAAGTTCTCGTGGGCATCGGATAAGCGTGAGTTGGAATACAAGCAACTCAAGTTGGCAGAGGAACGAGGCGTTCAAGGAGTGGCGAAGGCAGTGGCTTACCGCCAAATCACTACCATCGCGGACTTGCGGAAGGACCTGGTATTTCCAGACCGACACCGCTTTCGGAACGACGTCCTTATCGACGAGTCGTCATCGGCTACGGCAAGCACCGGCTCTTCAAGCCAAAAGCGCAAGTCATCGTCGGACGTCGCCTCTGACGACACGTCCGAACCTAAGAGGCGGCGGTCCAATAGAATCAAGTCCAGCCGGTTACAGACAGTTAGCCAGCAATTGTCGAGCAGCAAGAAGAAGCCGAGTTTGTACTCGACCGGTGAGGATCCGTGGGACAATAGGATCTACGTCTGTCTTGTTGTCTCGCCGGCCGGTCGAGTCATCAGCGACTTCGGATCGATCAAGGAACTACTTGAGGCTATGAGAGACGCCATCAGAGCGCACCAATCGCTTCTTGTCACTGGCAATATCCTGCATCGCGACATTTCATCGAATAACATCATTATCACAAACCCTGAGACGGCAGATTGCTTCAAAGGCATGCTGATTGACCTGGACCTAGCGAAGGTGACAGATGCTGGTCCGAGCGGAGCGCGGCATCGTACCGGTACGATGCAGTTCATGGCTGTAGAGGTGCTGCGTCAAGCCGACCACACTTATCGTCATGACTTGGAATCCTTCTTTTATGTCCTTCTTTGGATGTGTGCTCGCGAGTCATGGTCTAAACCATGGCTGAGTCGCGGAGGTCACCCTCCCAAGAGCAGTCTCTTACGAAAATGGGAGATTGGAAGCTTCAAAGAGATTGCAAGTACAAAGATGGGTCACATGACAGTCAACAGCATGGAAGACATCATGGGTGAATTTCCTGAGGCGTTGGATGTTGTCAAGCCACTTTGTCTGAGGATAAGGAAAATTCTTTTCCCTTTGGATAGAGAAGAGCGCATGAACTTTGGAACTCCGGCAGGAGAACCAGATCAACTGTATAAACCCATTATAACGGCGTACGATGAGAGTATCAGTGATATATAGAGCTTCTTCCCGATGGAACCATCCTAAAGGTTTTAACATGACAACTAATTCCATTTCTGATGTCTTTCCTTTCATTATTCTACTCTCTGGATGCACCAGTACTTTCGAGTGACAAAGGTGGGCTCTCGGTTGCGATCAACCAGACACGGCTTCGTCTTGTCATCGTGGGCCGACGACGCGGCCGATGGCCTCTCCTACAGATGGCAGGGATATCCTGGCCCGAGGCGCGGCTGGAACTGAAAAAGAGGGAAGCAAGCGTGTTGGGGCAACTCCGTACCGGCAAATCTCGACTGAGCAATTACCTCCACAGGATTGGAGCAGTCGATTCGACTGAGTCGAATCGGATGAGTGTGCATGCGGCCAGTCGTCAGAGACAGTCGAACATCTCCTCTTTCGAAGTAATAGATGGATATCGCAGCGAGATATCACGCGAAGATACGCGCGCGGAAGGGCAGGACTCAGTCCGATCTTCCCAAGGAACAGAGCGAGAGTAGTTCCTATGGCGTGTCCTGTCGTCGCTTCGTCCTCCTTCAACAAGCGGAAACAATTGTCGGAGTAAAGGAGGGGGACGGTTTCGTGGTAAACTTGCTTGCTAATGCGAAGAAGGGCAGGACACAGGTCAATACTTTCTTCCAACCGCAGCTGTGCCGACGAGGGGCATTCCCGCTTCTCAAAGTTAATGAGTGCAGGATGAACGAGGAGCTGTGAGTAAATCTTAAGCCTAACCTCGGCCGGAAAGGCGAAGAGGTCCATCTTCGTAGTGTTGAAATAGGTGCAAGATTCGGCTCTGGACTCGTCTCGGCAGCGCCGGGAGATCGAGCGGGGATTTCACATGTCGAAGATGTCTAACACCTCTGGTTGGCGTGGCATGTATTGGAGTCGAATGTCGCTGCTAGCATTCCCGCTTGGGGTTAGGTCGCTTTCGCTGGTGACGTGTCGACACTCTTGTGAGTGTCTTACTGTAATACCATCCTGGATAGTGAAGCTCGGGCGTAAGACTGCTGTAGGCGGTTTTCCCATCGTCACCTTGAGTTGGATACCTGGAAAACATCACATGGGCTGTCTATTTTCATCGCGGATTCTTCAAGTCTTTGTTGTTCGGCGATCAGGACTTGATTATGCCTATGGCTCCTCTGATATCTTACCCTACAGCCCAAAGTAGCAACATTTTTGGCCTGATCTAGAGTACTTGTCGGAAGAAGAGAGTTAAGAAGAAGGTTCAAGACAAAGCATCATTGCTTATGGTCTTGGTTTTTTTTATGTTTGGTCAAATCATCCAAATGAAGTCTCGGTCTTTTCACGAGGTGGAATTCTGAATTTCGCGATCGGTACTGGCGGATAGCCTAAGAAAGTAATGTTTAAGCAACTTTCTGACTGCTCAGAGCGCTCAAGCCTAACCACGGAGGTGACTGGGGTACACGTCATACACGCGTCAACACGCCCGTGTCATTCGAATGGTTCTGAGTCGGAACCTTTCAAAAGCAAATTCAACCAATGAGATAGCGAGACCATCATTTTGGCTTGAACTCTGTTCAGGGCACGCGGTTAAGAACTCTCTTAGGTGAAAGTGGAATGCGGGGATTGTACAAAGATGATTAGTCAATAACCATGACGATGCGAAACGTCCACCTTCAGTGAAAGTGAGA
>KQ030923.1:0-13938 GCA_000956045.1 Hirsutella minnesotensis 3608
CCCGATCGTCGCACTTCACAGGGCGTCCGGAATACCTCCCGCAGCGCAGATCCTGCAAAGGAAAAGCGCGCTGGCAGGCGTGAGGATTCGAAGCCTTGACCGAAATCACCCTCTCCAGGCTAAGGTTCTAGTCAACACGCCTCAGCTACGCACACAACGCCAACACTGCGTGCGAGTGCCCAGAAGGTCCTGGAAGCAGAAGTTTTGCTCCAGGCTTTGGCGCCTGTCGGCGCAGACGCCGAGGCTAGAGCTGCCACCACTACCGCGACCGCGACCTCCGTGTCCCGATCCGACTCGGGGCAGACCAAAGGCAGAAGCAGCCAAGGCGTTCCGGCGCTGACTTGAAAACATCGAAGATACTGACGATGTCATAGTATACTCGGACGGCTCACAGACCACGGGCACAACAACGGTCTCTGGACAGACGGGTACGGCTTCTCATACAGCGCAGAGGTAAGGAGATAACGGTAGGTGCAGGACGCATCGCCCACGGTGAAGTATACGACGGAGAGATGATCGGTGCCTTGGAGGGACTGAAAGAGGCACTGAAGTTGCCCACGGGACGAATTCACGTCTGCTTAGATAACACGTCAGCAGCGAGAGCGATTCTGGGGGACTCAGGGACCTCCTCGCAACATGAAGCAGCGAAGTTCGTGACACTGGCCAGAGAACACGGCGATACGCACGTGCACTGGGTACCAGGCCGCGCAGCTATTCCAGGCAACGAGAAAGCAGACGAGTTGGCCAAAGAAGGCGTCTTATTACCGAGCACGACCGTGGACGTTACTACGTCAGCATACCTGCGGCGAGCCGCTTTGAGGCTTGGTGGCAGGCCGAGATGCCAGATTCGTATCGTGCCCTAAAGCTGAAGACTACGACCAAGTGTCCGAAAGAACTAGTGGGAGTGACCAGGGAACGACTGCATCACCTGCCCGCAGCGAGAAGCGGGCATGGCGACTTTTCTCCATATCACGAGCGCTTCGACCATCCAGGCGCCCTTTTGGAAATTTGGAGTGCTCATGTGGGCGTCGAAAAGCACCTGATCACATCCTCCATTGCCGAAAGATCGACCCGGTACGCCGTGTGAAGCTTACACCTTCAGCGGGCCAGGCCATCTGCAGCGCAGTAGGCCCGAAGTACGAGACCTTCCTCAAGCTTTTGGAACAGACGGATTTCTTCCGAAGGGTCTGCCCACGCCGTCAGGCGTGAGACCACCGGCCAGCGGGCCACTTTTTCTATGTTTATTTGCTCGCTTAGCCTCTATGTACTAATCTTCTCACCTGCACATTATACTTCTAGGTAACGTGATTACCGCCACAGCCGAGAAAGCGCTACCTAGGACGTCGCGGCAGGCCTGCGACCTAGATAACTACAGCGCCCGCTGACGGGCGACGAGCTTGAAGCTACAACGGTAGAAGTGCTAGATAGTGGAAGACGCGCCCTGCCGCGGGTCGTCAGGATGTTGTAGTCTCCTTTGGCCCCTTGTGCAAAGGGCCGAGGAGGCAGATGCGTCACCCGCGACGAACCCGCCCGCGGCAAGCGCGGCACATGTATGTATTGTACGAATAGCTGGCGTAGCACGTCCTTTGCCCTTAGTAGGGATTCACAGACGTTGAATATATCATCATCATCATTATCATCGACGACGACGCCAGATCGGGGCCCCGTCTCCTTCCAACCCCATTCGCAGTATGCGCGGCGCTGCTGTGCGACGCCGCCTCGCATGAGACCCCAGTTTGCCAGGGAGACGACAGTGCCTGCTTAGGCGAGCCTATGTTGACGCAGAATTCTGTCAGAAATACGGATGGCAATATCACGGATAGGAGCAAAAAATATATCAAGTAATTCGGTTCTTCCATTGTTCTGTCCCCCTTCTCTCCCTAGAGGGAAGAGGGTCGGTATCTTGTATGTCTTAATGTGGCTACAGCCTTGACAGTGAGGATGTACGTGAGGTTGACAGTAAGGCTGACAGTGAGGCAGTGAGTGTGGCAGTGAGTGAGGCTGTGATGCCGACACAGCCAGTCCTTCCATCCAATGCGGCTGTATCCGACAGTTACAATCTGACAGCGCACAATAAAAATAACAGGGAGTGAAGAACGGGGATCTAAAGATGCGATTGTTGATCTCCGACTGGCTCTTCCAATGCTGCAAGATGCCACTTTAATACCCGCGTAAGGCTGGACAGCCTTGTGCTTTACTGCGCATTGTCCAACCCAGCCAGTATTTGGAATCGTCCAGCCGTCTACTCCAGCCAAGCATTTCACGCGCGCGACAGGCGGACCATGTTCGGATGGCTATACCAGTCCCGCGGAGCTGCGAGAACATTCTGTAACAGGTAATATAAGCACGCATTTGAGTCCGGCTTCCTTTTCTTAGCTCTAGATAGGCAATCCATCGGCACTTGCTTATTGAACAAAGTCAAACGCTAGGTCAGCCTTTCACACAGAGACGGGACTATTTAGATTCACTATTCAAATTCCAAAATATATCTCACAATGGAAAGACTTGATGATTCGATTATGAGAAGCTGTGATATAATTCTGAACTTGTCATGGCCTGTCTTTACAACTCAAGTCCTATTACGTCGCCCTTTTCAACCTCCAAACGACCTCCGCAATGTCTCGGAGGCCCATCAGTTTTCTGCACGTAACACATGGCTTGTCTTTACCACCGTAAAGAGATACACAGCTGATTCTCCCCACTGGCAAGCTCTAGTAGGAAACTGATCACTAACAAGAGTCATTTCCATCACCTAGATGCGTGCCATAAATAGATGAACCCTCCAGTTCAGAGCCAAAGTACGGCTGGAAGACACTTAGGGTATAGCTTGAATCATAATCGCATGCGGGATCAATGTCGAATTCCATGCCACTCGATTGGCAGACTTCCTCCAAAGTGCAAGTGCTATCGCCAATGCGGGACTGTGAAGCAGTCTCGATGCAACCTGGCTTTAAGCTTCCGCATCCGGGTTGGTATGTCAGCCCTGTTACGTCGCAGGGCTGTCCGTTTCCATGTAGAAGCTGAGCAAGGGAATGACACGCCGTTTCTCTAGGATCGGGGCCATTCACGTCTCTCCCATCGATGGTCTTCGACATAGACCCTTTGCGTTTGCTGGAAGAGCGGTTCAATTCACACTTGAGGTCGTTACTGGCGCATCGTTCGCAATGACTCTTGATGCCGCTACATTTGATCTGGATGGCCCGTTAGTACTGCAGCTTGGCATCTTCAAAATGATGTATCACATGAAGCAAGCAATGGAATTGGCTGAGAGTATCGTTTGAAAAAGGACAAGACGTCGAAAGCTTTAGAAATTGAAGAAATTCATGGTTTCAATACGCATACCTTTCTCGTATGACATTCGTCGCAGGCAGGGTCCTTGATGCCGCTACATTTGATCTGGATGGCCCGTTAGTACTGCAGCTTGGCATCTTCAAAATGATGTATCCCATGAAGCAAGCAATGGAATTGGCTGAGAGTATCGTTTGAAAAAGGACAAGACGTCGAAAGCTTTAGAAATTGAAGAAACTCATGGTTTCAATACGCATACCTTTCTCTTATGACATTCGTCGCAGGCAGGGTGGATCCAGAAGTTGACATCACGGGGATCAAGGGTTGTTCTCATATTCTTCAGCTCGCCAGTCTGCGAATCATGTTTCCAAACCCCAAACATTTCGAGGATATTCCCTCAATGCTTGGAAGGCGGGTAGGGTAGTTCGATGAACGATTAAATGCTGGTCACAATGACGAAACGAAATATTTATGAAGGCAATGAATTTCGAAAAGCTGACGATGGGTAATGACGAATTTTGGAGCTGATCTGGCAACTGACAATGGATGAGTTCTCATAACGGGAAAGAAACTTCTTTAAGAACATGTGTAAGAAGCAAGTTTAAATAAGCATTTTATGCGCACTCGAAACTGCTGCACAAAATCCATAGAGCCATAGTTGTCCCTTAAAGGACTGCGAACACTCGAAGATACATTGTAAAGAAATATCAACGTCAAAATGTGATTTTTCGAGCCTAGATGAAGCTCCAAAGTTGTCGTTCTGGAATTTGGCACGATCTTTATTTCGTCATGGGCCAGCACAATTCTTCCCAAGCTACCTAGTCATGTCGTTTTCCGAATCGCACATGATTCACACAATCTTGGTGTTTTATGAAACTTGGACATTGGAACACGAATCTTTGTCGGTTATCATATTCGCTCTGTCCAGCTTCTTACCAAGCGTAGAGTTTCGTTCAACTGCAGGAGCGGGTCCGAATGACGAGGGATCACATACACAACGAAGGCAAAGATAGTCGGAGACTTAGAGGGCTGGATGCTCTTGTATTACCCGTTCTCATAGAAGCGACTTGTGACTCTGATAATTGCATGCATGATAGAGAGAGGCCACCAGGGAGGCCCTGAAGTCAGTGAAGTGCCGTGTAGCTGCTTCAGATCCATCCCACATGAGAGCTTTCCTGCTGATCTTCGAGGAGCAATGTGCTATATGCCACAAAAAAGCACTTATTTTCCAACTCCCATCTATTTTATTGGCGAAATTCGATAAAGGCTTGACAAAATGACTAGTACTGAAATCAATGAAATCCGAAAGTTTTCGGTGTTTTCTTTATCGTCCAGAAGTTTAAGCATCGCAATTCCGATGTATATGCCTCTCATATTTATGGTTGGCGTCCTAGCATGAAGCACAACACTGATAATCCCCACGTCATGCAATAGGAGGCAAAGGCAATCGGTAGCTGGGAAGCATGAATACTCTTGTTCCAAGTGCAGCGACCCATATGGCGCACAGCCACGGTGTAGCAGAGAGTAAGGAACGAGGGCCAAAGTTCAATAGTTGATCTCTGAAGAGCATCCTCAAGTCCTGTTACATCGGCCTTTTCGATATCCAACAGACCTCCGCAATGTCTTCGAGGTCTGTCTGACTCTGTCATTGTTCTGCGTGTGACAATTACAACCGTGCGACACGAATGCGCAGATGAAATGAACGTTTCCGAGGAGATAGAGAGAGCCACGTAATTATTTCGATTTTTTGCCGTACAAGAGTTTTTCTTATGATTCCATCTCAGCACTTTGCTTCTTGGCAGGTCATCGCAGGACAAGGGCTACCAAAAGTTCAAGTACTCAATTTCTTCGCATCTCATGACAAAGGCAGAAAATGACCGCTCTCATCGCTACGTGTGTGGGGAAGAGGCACTTTAGAGCGGGTTTGATAGACTAGAACTGCCTGGCCAGTCCTCATGGGAGCCTCTTCCATAACTGTGAGACGCGTTGTCACAACGTAAGGTTGAAGAATGCAAATGTGAGGCGCCCACATTCAATAAGACAGTGACTGAATGATGTATTTCAATGCTTTCATCTGAATCTCTCTTGCTGTTCTTAAAGCCCCAAGGATATAAACCTCGACACTTTCTGATTGACGTCTTTCGCGATGCGCCTGAAATACCACATGTGAGGACCACTTGGTGTCTTTCATGGTACTGCCGTATCATTGGGCTCTGATCCTTCGTTTCTTCGTCTTGGACAGTCGAGGAAGGCCTCTCGCTGGTCTGGAATTGAATGCCCTCTGCCACCACCGGGGATCCCGTCCAGAAGCGTCTTTTATATTTCGATCGGCGCCGGCTCGTACGAGTGTACGTATGATGCGGCCGTGATTTCTTTCGGCGGCCATTTTTAGAGGCGTCTGCCCGTGTATGTCCTTTGCGTTTGCATTGACTCTTCCTGTTTCCAAAAGGAGCTCAACGATCCTTTCGTGCCCACAACAAGCTGCCCACCACAGGGGTGTACGTCCTTCTTCATCGCAGTCGTCTAGGGGTGAGCCCGCCTTTAGCAACACCTCGACTGTTTTGGGATGTCCGACTTTAGCCCCTTGCCGCAAGAAGACACCGGGTGTTTTCGCTTTTCGAAGGAGTAAGCTGATAGCATTCCGCGCCTCGGGATTCGATATCGCGAGCGACAAGGCCGTGAATCCGAAATTGTCAATGCAGGACGTATCTGCGCCAGAGTCTATCAACAGGTCGATGAGCTCATCACAGCAATTGCAGGCAGCCCTCAATAGTGGCGTACGACCATCGCGATCGCGAGTCTCAAGATCAATATCGCGAGCTTCTAGAAGCCGGCGCACCATATAGATGTCCCCGAACCCTGCTGCCAGCAATAGGGGAGTATCGCCATTCTTGTCCCTTGACGTCGTCTTCGCACTTTTGCTGAGTAACAGATCGACCACTCCTTCCTGTCCCACCGCGACAGCCTTTAAAAGTGGCGTTCGGCCGGAAATATCACAGCATTCCAAGTCGATGTTCTCAGCTCTCAGTAGTCTGCGCACGATCTGTACCTTTCCATACCCGGACGCTAGTAGAAGAGGAGTATTGCCATGTTTGTCCGCCGACAAAACGTCAGCACCATGGTCAATTAGAGCTTTTACCGCCCCAATATGACCTTGAATGACAGCTTTATGAAGTGGTGTTGTCCCGAATGAGTCTTGTGAGTTGACGTCGAAACCGTTCCCGAGCAAAAGGTTCAATGTTTCGATCTGTCCCCTCGCTATGACCGACATCAGCAAGGATCGGGCGTCCGACTGTGTCAAGTTCGAGCTCAAAGTAGGGGGATCGAGAAGTCTTTGCATGATTGCAGTTCTCCCGAGCCGAGCTGCGAGTATTATAGGCGTGTAGCCCCTCTTGTCTCGCAAATTCCGATCGGCGCCGTGTTGCAGTAGAATGTCGACAAGATCACTGTCGTCTTGAGTAATAGCCTCCAAAAGTGGTGTCGAACCAAATGTGTCCTGTGCGTTGGCAGCAGCTCCTTTCCGTAAAAGTAGATCAACCGTGGATATTTTCCCCCTGGTAACGGCGTGCATGAGCGGAGTTCTGCCTCGACTCCTACTCCGGTAGTCCACATCTACACCACTTCTCAAGAGGACAATGATCCAGAATTCTTCGTCCTGTGCAATTGCAAGCTCGAGAAGTGAGTCCTCTCCGTCTTCTTGATTGACTTTTAGCCCTTTTTCGATCATTGCTCCAACGAGCTGCCAATGCCCTTTCCATGCTGCGAGAAACACCGGCGAGGTATCCAAGTGTTGTTGGCCCGAGCTTAGCAATGCCATAGCAGTCTCGATTTGGTCATTCTGGATCGACATAAAAAGCGCGGATTGAGATACGGTCGAGTCGTTGACGTCAAACCCGTTTTCGAGAAGGAATGACACTATTCCAGATAGTCCTTGGTAGGCTGCGAAAGAAAGGACGGTCCATTGGCTTGGTATTAGTGGTCGAAGTATTGACTCGATTGTCTCTCGTTGAGTAACGCTGCTTGCCTCTTCGCCCCCATTGATCGTGTGAATGATTTTTTCGAGCGTATTTCGTTTATCCCAATGAAGCGCCCATCTCACAGATACAATGATATCTCTCTGCACATCGCGGCTGTACAGTAGAGGCTCCGTTACGCTGTGTATCTGTTTGCTCGTTTGGGACAAGGAGTTCAAGTCGAAATCGCATAGCGTTTCCGCTATGAGCAAGAACACGTCAAGACTAAGATCGGCAAAAGACATCCTCGTGTGCTCTTACGAGTCAACCTTACGCAAGCGACGCCGCCTCAGGTCGTTGTTTCACGGCGGTGATGCGATTGTCTTTCTAGAACTAGTCCAAAGGCGAAGACTTTCATTCGAATAGGGGTGAGTCAAAGTTCGATGTGGTTGGTCCGAGATTCAAGTTTCGGGAACCGCACTTGACGGGTTCAAATAAAGGTACGGAAAATACACAAGTGAGGACTTCAAGGGGCTGAATCGTGTGGAGCTATCACATCAGACGGCCGACCCATCGACAATCAGAAGCTGGCGTCGCTCCAGAATAAGTGGCGAACGATAGGTCATTAAATGCCTTGACGCAACTGAAAGTGACAAATTGAGCGGATGCCTATTAAGATGGGTCCTGTCTAAAGTGGGCAAATCCGATTTTTGAACATGACAAGCTCCCTTTCTTAATCCTCAAAGCGACACGGTTGAGGTTATCTTTAGTGCTTTTTTCGCCGACTCCAGTCACATGGAAGTCGAAGTTGCCTACATCTCGACTTTGGTACGCCAAATATCCACCAAGCGGGGTGATTTTCTTCTTTCTGCTGTACTCCAGAAACGGCTCAACCAACATTAAGCTTATTCCTTTTCCTTACCGGTAGGCGGCATCAAGTTTCGGAACGATCGCAGATTGATTGACTTTTTACCGATGTAGTCAGTTAGACTTCTTGAGGGGAGATCCAATGTGCAGGCACTTGCCACAGATGTCGACCGAAGCCGAGAGTGAGCTTGTGAAACTTCATCTACTGTAGTCGTAGGAATGTGGTTTTTGCCAGTGTAAATTAGTATCACACACAACGAATGCAAAGATAGGTGGAGACTCAGACGACTGGACGTTCTTGTATTCTCTATTCTAAGGGAAGCGACCTACAACTCTTATAGCTGCGCATGTAGAAGAGAGAGGCCTCCAAGGGGGCGTAAGAGAGTCATGTAGCTGCTTCAGATTCGTCCCATGTGAGAACTTCACCTCACGAACTTATGGGAGCCGTGTGCTGTATGACAAATAGGATCGGCGTGATGAAACATTCACCACAACCTGGACGGTCTTGCCACAGTCCCATCACAGCTAGATAACCAGTAAGGGCTTGCTACTCAGATGTTCGTCCAGATGTCATGAAACTTGTAGATGCTTTGATCGGCCTCAATGAATTCCCGTCCCTAACCTTAAGGGATTTCCCGGTGATCTGCCGGATCTGGCGATTTACCGGATTTTGGCGAAGCCACACACCGCGACCAGCTTCCGGAAAATGTGGGGAAACACTCAAAACGCATCGACCGGGCATTGCCAGGGAGGCACACTCGCACACTTTACGATGGTCTGACAAGAAAAGAAGCCGACATTCTCGTCCAGCTTCGCACCGGCATGTCGCGACTGAATGGATACCTTCATGCGATAGGAGCTACAGATTCGGGTTTGTGTGAATGCGGCCAGGCACAAGAAACAGTTGATCACTTTCTCTTTCGATGCACGAAGTGGATTGTGCAGCGGGACATTCTCTTTGAATGCGCGAGGGCTAAGATTGGGAACTTGTCTTTCTTCTTGGGAGGAAAGGCCGCATCGGATGGCGACAAATGGAAGCCAGACATGCAGGCGGTTCGTGCGGCGATCAAATTTGCGATTGAAACGGAACGGCTCGACCGAAACCAGCAACCATCAGAAGACAACTGAGCTCTAACAAGCAACTGCACTAACACATCTCAGCTTCGATCTGGCAGACCGCGCTTCAGCTGCTGCGAATAGGACGCTGAACACTTGGAGAATTCGGCCTTCAAGCAGGCCTGTCTGGGATCAATGGTAACGACGCTGACCAGCAAGCGATAGGACAACAACCTGTGGGGCTTGGGGAGTCAAGTAACAAACGTGCTGAACTGTACTCTAGACTGTGTAAAGGCCTTATAGGGACCTCCCTCCGGGCGAAATAAATCCTACTCTACTCTACTCTCGTTGCATTCCAGCAAAGAACTGAGAAAACCTCCACGAATACTATTTGTTTTAACCTAAAATCTCATACAAGCAATGAATAATGCTCAAAGATGCTACTAAATCTCCTTCGAAGTCATCCAGTCATCGAGGTCGTCTTCTGTTACTCTCCGATCGCGGGTGCAGATGGACCGAATAGAAGACATACACGAGCATGCGTTGCCACCATGGACACCACGTGTCCAAGCGGTGTTGGAGAGCGACACAGCGAAAGCCATCAAGGCAGCAAATGATGCCAAAGGGATTGTGATAGCGACATCCGGCTCGCAAAGGGACGGCATGGTGGGGATGGGAGGCGTAGTGTGTGCAACGTGAATCACGACGGCCCGGGCGTGGTTCTCGCCAGCTACTCCGTGTGTCTCGGGACTGCAGATGAGCAGAACCCGTACACGGCGGAACTGGCAGCGATAGCAATGGCGCTGATGTGTACGCCGACCGACCCGCCTTGTCGAGAGGTGACGGTCGTGACAAGCAGTCGCTCAGCCCTGGAAGTGATCAGGCGTCCTCGTAGGCAATCCGGCCAATGCACTATTCGCCAGGTTTACGACCACGTCAATCGACTAGTTAGGCGAGGCTGGTCTGTGAAACTCATCTGGGCACCAGCCAAGCAAGTACGGTTCGTATGGGCATCGGTCGCCAAGACGGCAGCGAAGAAAGCAACCCAAGCAGGAGCGGTGGCAGGAAAACCGTCGTACCGAGCAAGATCCACAACGCTTCGTCTAGCACTCGCTCGACAACAGCGTGACCAGCTTCCGGAAAATGTGGGAAAGCACTCAAAACGCATCGACAGGGCATTGCCAGGGAAGCACACCCGCACACTTTACGATTCTCTGACAAGAAAAGAAGCCGACATTCTCGTTCAGCTTCGCACCGGCATGTCGCGACTGAACGGGTACCTGCATGCGATAGGAGCCACAGATTCAGATTTGTGTGATTGTGGCCAGGCAGCAGAAACAGTTGATCACTTTCTCTTTCGATGCACAAAGTGGATTGCGCAATGGGGTGTCCTTTTCGAATGCGCGAGGGCCAAGATTGGGAATTTGTCTTTCTTCTTGGGAGGAAAAGCTGTATCGGATTGCGATAAGTGGAAGCCAGACATGCAGGCGGTTCATGCGGCGATCAAATTCGCGATTGAGACGGAACAGCTCGACAGAAAGCAGCAACCATCAGAAGACAATTGAGCTCTAACAAGCAACTGCACTAAGTTACTAACACATCTCAGCTTCGGAACTGGCAGACCGCGCTTCAGCTGCTGCGAATAGGATGCTGAACACTTGGAGAATTCGGCCTTCAAGCAGGCCTGTCATGGGACCAGTGATAACGAGGCTGACCAGCAAACGATAAGACGACAATCTGTTGGGCTTGGGGAGTCAAGGAACAAACGTGCTGGACTGTACTCTAGACTGTGTAAAGGCCTTATAGGGACCTCCCTCCGGGCGAAATAAATCCTACTCTACTCTACTCACTCACTGCCACACTCACTGCCTCACTGTCAGCCTTATTGTCAACCTCACGTACATCCTCACTGTCAAGGCTGTAGCCACATTGAGACATACAAGATACCGACCCTCTTCCCTCTAGAGAGAAAAGAAGCCAGAACAATTTGACAAACCGAATTACTTGCTATATTTTGCTCCTATTCGTGATATTGCCATCCGTATTTCTGACAGATGGGTGGGAGCGCACAGTGCGTTAGTTCAAGAGCTCTGCCTCATCCAGGCGACTGTGCAACAGCAGATCATCCTGAACGCGCAGCCGGCGAACCAACAGGTCCAACTTGGCCTTTGAACTTCCGGAAGTGATGCCCTTCCAACGATCCTATGTCCCCGGCCGCTTCTGTCACACCCATAGAGACCGTGAAGAAAAAAAGCCTGATGCGATGCTACAGAAGCTATTTGGCTCGTCGGCAAATCGTGACGTCTTGCTTTAAGGTCGTTGAACGGTTTGTCCAGCAGAGCAGCCTCGTCGTTCCGCGAAAAGCTGCTTCATCCACCACAGTTCCGGCTGACCCTTGGCCTCTAACCTGCTGTTTTTGTTGTCATCTAGTTGGTTTGGTGCCTGCGATGCCATGGTCCGCTCTGGTATGAATGGAAGAGTGACGATTTTTCCGGCGTGAACATCCTGACTCCTCTCGCGACCTTCAGAAGCCACCCGTCGCTCATTCTGCATTCTATGTGGCATTTCCATATTCGGAACCTTCAGCTCTTGTCTATAATGCCAATCAATCTCCTTATTTTGCTTTACGGCTTCCGTCATCCGTCGTTTTCTCCCAATTTCCGCCTCTCATTGCTTCCTCTGCTCTAGAGCGAGAGTTTTTGCTCCGCCGCCTCCTGCTGTCGCCGAAGCTTTCGGGTCTCCTTCTTCAGAGCCTCCTCTCGCTGTTGGGGTCCTTTCACTGTCATTTTTTGGCGAGCTTGAACCACTTTTGCAGAGCTAAACACCTCGTCTGCACTAGAATCTGTACAGCAGAAGAGATCATCTTTTGGAGCCTTACCGCCCTGCCTGGGCTGGTTCTTGTGACTACGTGTTCCCTACAAACTTTAACCTCCATATCAAGCACTTAAAACTCATATTGAGGGCTTTCGATGGTGCTGCTCAGCCTTCGGCTGTTGCGGCCAGCATCGACAGAGGACTTGTCGACTACTTCCTGAAATGCGTTCCAAAACACGGTCTAGAGCTTCAGTTTTGTCACGGGCTACGCCCGGCATGGTGGACCCGGTTGTACCGGGTCCGGAAGTTTGTACTCTACCACCAGCTCCGCCTTGCGGAGCCGGTTGCCGTACCAACATTGTGTGTGTATATAACCTCGAATTCGAGGCTTCTCCTCGAATTCTCTTTCCTTTCTTCCTTAGCTCTAGATAGACAACACATTGGCACCTGCTTGTTGAATTAACTCCGGGCCAGCCCCTTACAAGTTTTGTTGGAGGACTCCAGTAGGATCTAGAAGGTTCCATGGATATGGCGACTCTGTCGCCTGAGTCTATATAGACTCGGATCATCATTACATCTGGAGCTAGATAGACAAGCATCAATAGATTCTCTCATTCATTTCCAGTCCGCCGGGGCGGACAACAGATAGTCTTGTACGAGACATAAAGACTGTATGGACAGTCTTTCGCCTTACTGAGTAGGAGCTACATAAGGACTGGGGATGACCACAGCGTGCGAAAGGGAATCCTCAGAGATCAATGAATTGAATGATTGGCCCCCGTTCTTCACTCTCTGTTAGTTGTGTGTGTGTGCGCCTTACAGTACCGATGAGCGGCTCATTTCCAATATTGTGATTCGTCCACCTCGTTTCTGACGTGTTAATAATATTTATTGGCGACTTGATTCAAGTTTCACGAACCAAAAGTCCAGGGTTTGTCCTGGCTTGTCTTAGTGGATGAGGAATGGGGGCAGCGATGCCATCTCTAGGCTGACGCACACCTTGAACCTAACGGAGGACGGGTTGCCATTTTGCAATAGGCCCAGCAATTTTGCCTTGTCTTTTTACAATAAGGGGATATTCCCTGTTCGTTCGAATGATCGAATGGAAGGGAAATCCCTTTTCACCCATGTTATACGTGTTTTAGGGTAGAGTGTCGAATGTCTCAATTTTCGTGCGGATCTTTCATTGTCAGGTGTGAAAGGGGAGCCTCGCGCATTGAACTTCGGGCTAAAAATAAACCTTACATTTAGATGCATCGTTGGGTTTGTTTCAGGGGATGCCCATGCCGTCGAATCATGTTCAATCTGGCTCATCACGGTTGCGGAGACTGGAGTTATCCAGCTCGCCCTTCCGACCCCCAATTTTCGCAGTATCCCGAGCCAAGTTCTGCATTATAGATAGAATAGGGTGAATCTGTCAGAATGCAGGTGTGAGACCTCCCTGTAAAAGCTGAGTCAAGAATCGTTAGGCCATAAGGCCACAAGATCAGGAGCCCCAAAAAGTGACGAAGCTCTCAGCCGCAGCGGGGTCACGATCATCCTCCTACACAATCTTCATTTCCAATGAAGAAAATTGAGCCTCTATATTAATTTTTTACATATTTTGAGTAATCCAGTGACTGCCTCTCTGTAGCGTTGGAAGGTGGCAGAAACCCGAGTTTCTGACAGCGGCTAAGGCAAGAGGCAGGCACGAGCAAGAGGCAGAGGTAAGAGTTGGAGGAAAATCTTGGCACAAGTACGTAGTAGATAATATATTAAGTTTCACATTAATAGACAGACTTAGAGCAGACATCGTATAAACATTATCCAATACGCTTGATATAATATCAGTCAGCTCTACAGGTTTGCTTCCTGGTATGTCCTTTGAGTTGAAGATGTAGCTTGACGAAGCGAGTTGATGTAAACCCACACATGTTCATGACTCGGACACCGTATCACAGCAGGACCCGCCGTGGGAGGC
>KQ030924.1:0-13755 GCA_000956045.1 Hirsutella minnesotensis 3608
GCCACCTTCCTACGCAAGCAACAAAATGTTTTGAGAATGGCTCAACTAGGCCTTGATTGAAGGCTGAAGAAGTGCCCTTTTTTATTATTATTATTGTGTCTTGTAGATCAAGCTGACGTGGGCCCAAGATCGGCTTGCATTTTATAGAAAGAGAAGCCTTACGCGGCCTTTACGCGGCCTGACACGGCCTCGTGTGATCGCCTCTTGGCCCCCAAAAATGATACCTCGAGCCACCTCCATCATGTCTTCTTGCATGATGGCACCGGGCGCCGAGATTGACACATCAGGCTTTGGCATTGCAAGAGTGGTCTCCATGATAAGCGGGATGAACAGAAAAGAAGTGATAGATAAAGGTGAGAGTTGAAAATGACGAGACTGAGGGGGCAAGCGCCCCTTTTATACAAACTCATGCCCACCATCAGTGACTACGAGATGGCCATCTCGCATGCGGCCCGACGCACAGGTCCATGGATCGCCAAAGGATTCGCCAACAGTCACTTCAGCTGCTCATAATCATGTGATGTAAACGGTTGGCTGACTATTTATGGATTACAATGGGTGGTGAGCTATCGGTCCCATCAATCTCTGCCCTCAACCCAGTATTCCTCCATAGCGTCCGGGTCGTCAGACTGCACGTCCTCTTCGATCCAATGAGCCGCAACAAAACAGGTCTTCAAAGCTGGACGCTTGGGCAAAGTGGCCTGCTTGAGAGATGTCCTCCGGAAATAATGCATCGTCACCATCGTCACTATGTCTCTTGCTTTTCTCATGAAGATGATTTGGCTTGCTAAATACCACGCTAGTGAGCGGATTCTATCCCCGAGCCGTTGGGCCTATCCTGATGTGTGAATCCTTTACTGCCTACTCTGACTACAACATCTCCTCCCTCTGCAGCCACAAAATCGCTTGCGGCGGCATTTTCGGCCAAATCCATGTTCTTCTGTGCTATGTTAGTATAGATCGAGAAAGCGAACATGTTTGAAAGAGAGGGAACCTACGGAAACTGGCATCGAACCCATCTCGTGTCTCCCTCTCCAATCTTGCCAGAGAATCTTCTCCAGGATGACGACAACGCACAACAAGCACTGAATGATGAATTGCCGATCAAATGAGCCACAAAGGCTTCCAAGAGATATTCCACCAGATGTCATCGATACCAAAATACTTGTGCCCGCCAGAGATCGTAGTCGCCAGACTGAGATCGACTCATGATACCTTGTCTTGAGAATCGAATATATGGCAGAAACTGCGACTTGAATATGCGAAACAAGTGGCACAGTCCACAATACCTCGATGCGATATCGAAGTAAGACCCAAACACCGAGGACGGTCATGATGCCTTGCGTTATCAGACCTATCCAGAAAATTGAAATTGACCATCTCGTTCCTATGAAAGGAACTGTTTTTCCGTGAAGAAGAACGGTTCGCAAAGGGAATAGAACTTCGATAATCTTTGAAATGTCAGCGGTACTCAGATGGAAAACGCAACAACACCCTGCGTACCTTGATGCCAGTGATCGACGTTAAGGCAACGCCTTTCCACGCAACGAAGTAAAGGATGTTGGCTTTGGACCAGGAGCCTTTGCTTTTTGATGTAACAAAAGCAACAAAACTCAGGATGGTAAGCGCCCAAGTAGCAAAGGTCCAGCCAATCATCAAGTATCTTCTGTGTGACTGATTCTTGGAACGATACATAATCCAAGACAGGAGGAAGCTCTCGCATAAGAGAACGAGACCGGAGGAAATGCCTGCCTCGATCACGTCATCCGCCGTGATACCCGGTTGCATCTTTCCAGAGGTTTCCTGGATGCAATGACAGTGCTTGTTGAACAAAAGATCTGTGGAGCATGCGTCTTCCAAGACCCAGACTCAATGGAGAAAAAAACTGCTCTGCTTGGAAAGGGCTTTAAATGGAATTTGAGGCATTTCAAGGGATCATGTTTGCGAGTTATCCACGCAACGGAGAGAAAGAGCCGAGGAGAGGTCCATCCTTCAGGCTTCAAGCATGGTAAGGTTACATTTTTCGTGATTTTATCGTAGCTTCACTGTGCCATATGCAAGACTCAGGCAAGGTGCCTCAGGATCGATTTGGATTAGTGTGTTGAAGCAGGGGTCTTTCACGGTACAAGTTTTTTTTACTCGCCCGCATGCCGCCCGAAAGCTGGGCTAGGAAGCCTTGCTCAGCTCATTTTACCATGGTTAACATGCTCCTCGCGTTGAAAGAGGAGCAGGCAGGGTTGTAGCCTCGGAGTCAACGGGTGTAGTTACCCTCACGTTCCGCTCAAGGCTGGCTTTGGGTGGAAGAATGTAAAAATATGACATTCAGCTCATGTAGACATTGCTAAAATCTAAGAATCATGGCTGTGAGAACCATCTGACCGGACTAGACGGGGTCATTGAAGATTAGGACGGCCCGGTGAGAATCAGGAGCAGTTCAAGCATCAAATCAAACCATCAGCGTGGCCCTTTTAAACTTCTCACATGCTTCAGTGAACACGCCGGTATTCTCTCGACATTATGCTAATCTCTTACTTGCTAATTCAGCTTATGCAAAATATGGGATTGGTGTATGAAAATCCTGGTTTCTTTGGGTTTATCTTGTCCATTGGCATTCGGAAAGAGCGGAGCGATGAGGTAAAGCGACGATTTTCTTGCATTTGAGAAACCTTGTGGGTTAGGATTTAACATGGATCAACTCAAGCGACGCTGCGAGCTTCTTCCGTTTCCATAAGGACGATTTCTATCGTCTTTTCCAGGAGTTCTCTGCCCTTAACACTATCGAACTCCTCAATGGAGCAATATCCATGACCTTCCGTGAAAATTGCACTCGCACCCTTGCTCGCCAATTTGACAAATCTACCCGCCTCTTCTTGCCATATTCCGCGCATAAGGGACTCCTCCTCACCGCTGATGCTCTTGGGAATGCACACATTCACCCGAACGACGCCTCCCAACCCGACCTTGCCTTTTCTTTGTGAACTGGACGTCGCGATAGTGATGTCCTCTGGGTCATCCGGCCTCATTGTCTCTACTCGGTCTGCCTCGTAAGTTTTACGGTAGATATGCAGAGTGCAAGACCTATGCAGCCGCGCGCGTCAAGTAATTATTAGTAGTCCAGTTCGGTCCGGTCCGGTCCGGTCTCGTCCAGTTGATTGCTGGATTGACTCCACATATCCACTTCAAGCTGATCTGCCACACTTGAAGCCTAGCTCGGTGTCCTTGGGGCTTTGCTCTCTTCGTTATGTGATCTGTCAGAAACGAAAGCCCCTACCTTGGTTTGAGTACTAAGGTACACGCAAACATTGACATTGAATTGAAGCATGACCAGGGCAGATATCTCCTAAAGACATTTTCAGCAGGCTGCCTGAAATTCTCGCAGTCAGGATTTCAAGAATCTCCTCATAATTCAGTAGTTCCGGGCTTTCCGATGGTTGTCGAAGAAGACAATAGCTCGCCGAGAGTTTTGATCCTTTAGGGAGTCCTCGTTGGCGGAATGAGATCGTTCGTTGGAGTCAGTCTGAGTTTCGGGATCGGACTATCGATATTGCGAATCCAGATCCCCGCTGTCGTCGAACCCCTCATAGCGGGGCATCGGCTTTTCCCCCTCGGCAACCTGGCATCAACTTTTGCCCTCCCTTTTCGAGACTGTGGCCAACGGTAGCAAATGCTCTTACATCTCGGCTACGAGAAATAACCGACAACTAAATACAAATTCATCGATTCTGTCCTTTCTGACTTCATTAGTACAACCGGGCCGCCCTCGATTTTCGCCAGGATATGACGAGAAAGAGCGAAGATAAGAAAAGACTACGAGACGACGCAGAAAGATTGGTAAGACAAGTTTCAATATGCACGGCAGCATAACTAAACTCTCAAGATTCGTGACCGATCAAATTTGCGACTTGCGTCCGATGAAACGACCGGGGATAACAATTTCACCTTTAAAAAATGGCCTGAAATAGTTGGCGTGATTGTGGATGAAGGCAGCGAGCGTGGATTCGTACAAATATCAGGTGACGAAGGGGGTGAAGTTGTGAGAGTTTATACGGGTCGTGGAATCCAGAAAAGCAGTTTCGAGACTGTGTCCGAGGGGCAGTCATGTATGCTATATGGATATCCGACGGTGATCTTTGTTCACCCACTATCTGATTGACGTGAACTTGGCACCCGACCAACTGTCCTTGCATCTTCATTCTGCATAGCGTGCATGATCAGATCCTGGCACATGTGTTCCGAAATTTCAATGCAAGGCAATCTCCCTGTCTCTTCCTGCACCCTCAAAGTCAACGCACTGCATTTGTCCTTGCTCATTTCCAAGAAAGATAAAAGATCGGTGACTCGCAAACTCGTACAATATGGTGTTGAATCTAGTTTGTGAGCTAATGTTCGAATGAGTGGCATCTCTACTTACAATGATTCGCGTAATCTTCAGAGGAAATCAGAACTGCCCTGCGACAGCTTGTGATAGGAACACGTACCTTCGATGCCAATCTCCGAAAGTTTTCTTTTCCTTGAAGAGAACACAAAATCGTTGATGGATTGGCACATGGTCGCAGCAACTGCCGTTAACCCTCGAGGTCGAGCCGTTGCTGCCCACCATGCCCGAAGACCTGGTATGAAATCCTTGGGTTTAGTGGTACTCAATTTCGTAAGTGATATTGCAAAACTGCACAGTAGGAAGACCTCGGGTCCCAAGACAAGGAAAACATCCGTCAGGAGATCACGGGCTCGAGTTCTTTCACTGCGTCGTTGCTTCGACAAGCAGGATGTCTCGTTCTCTCCTTTCAGCAATTTCGATGCTGCAATAAACGAGTTTAATTGGGAAGAGAGAAGCGGCTTGACATTGTCATCGAAGGACGCCAACTCGACATCAAGCTGTCGCAGTAGTCCGTCGATCGCATCGGGCATGATAAAGAGTTAAGTTTTATAAGATCGGGATAAAGTTATCAATCGACGGTTGTGACTGTTTTGGAGTTTAAAGAGACAGAGTCAATAGAGTCGGACTGCATGATTTAAAGCCGAATTGGGCCGGACCGGACCGGACTGGAGCAGATTGAAAATATGCATGATTACAATCGGTCCTCACGTGGGAACTTTTGATTGGCTGAATGTGACCTTCCGCGTCTATGCAGAATGGGCTGACCAACAGCAAATTTCAGTTCGAAAAGGAGCCTTAGCCAGTGTTAAGACAGGGGTTGTATGTTTGAGATGTATCATTTTGATGTCCGACTTTCCTGTGCTTTGTACACGTAAGGCGGAGAGCTGTCTCTGACCTTTTGACCATTCACACAGTAGTGCCCGTTGCATGTACCTTCTGACCTCGACCAAAGCTATGAACCCAGCCGGGTTTCCCACAGCATCCCGGGGATTGACAAATGACGATCATGTCACTGATATCCGGGCTAACTACGGGCAAGCTTTCTACTGCGAAATGTCACCTTCTCCATTCCTTCGATCCCACAGAAATGCCGAAAAGAGATGGCTAAGAGCAAATTACCAATTCTCAGGAAACTGCCCATGTAGGGGTTCTTCAAGTTTTGTCCGTTAAACATAGGGCAGCTTTCATATGATCTAATCCGATCAGATCTCCCTGGATTGTTTGCTGGAACTCCTGATTTACGTATGCCGGTGTGTAGCCTCCGCCGAAGTCTATCAAGACGGCGTCCTCGTCTCCATTAATGATAACGTTGTCCGGCTTCACGTCCCCCCAGACGATGTTGATTTCGTGCAGTCGCCTTAATGTCGACTCAACTTGAGCGATCCACCTCCGCTTTGTTGCTATTGAAGCACTGTCCATGCGTGACGCAAGTGTTTCGCCCTCGATGTGTTCCAAGAGGAATCCCATCAAATTCTTGTCACCATCCCAGACGACTATCCCAACAAGCGTTGACGTTCGGAAGGGCGGGACAAATTGGCGGCTGCGATTGATCTGCGAGAGCAAGTCTATCTCTCCCAAATGGCCGTGGTCTTTGAAGCCACCCTTGAAGAAAAAGACGTCCTCTGTTCCCACGCGCCGTACTTTTCTTGGCATGTCGCTCATTTCCTCGTCACGGAGTCCGTCATCGACCCTTTCCAGCTCCGATGCCAGGATGTGGGGAACAGGTGGAAGAGAGGAACGAAGAACAACGGATAAATCCAGCGTATTATGGACAAAGTGATCAATGCCGCTGGTGGACACGCGGGCCCACGACTTAGAATCTGGCAGAGAGTCAACAATCCGAGTTCTCGGACTCGTGTCGCCATGGATCTGAGCATGGTAGTCTTCTTGGATAGCAATGAGACTTCCCCCATTATTGATAAAGGTGAACGCGTATGTCGGGGGAGAAAAGTAGTTGAGCAAGGTGACAGGCCTCCGAGTTCCGCCACCTTGCCTGGGAGCTACACTCCGCAGGAAGTCATTAAGCGGACTAAGGACCCACTCCTCAAATTGGAACATTGTGTCGGGATCGTCTAGATCCTTCAAAAAGTTGTAAAATTCGTCCAGTAAATTGCCGTCGCCTGCGAGCTTCTCTGCACTGATGAAGAGAAAGAATCTCGTGCCGTTGTACATGAAGGCGTATTCGACTGCATGGTCAGAGGCTAACAACTCGAGCATGCAAAACGAGGCAGCGGGGCTTTCGGCGTCCGGTGATTGCGAAGCCATTGGAAACGCAGGCTTATAACTGAATGTTTAGTTATGTTTTTAGAATCCTAGGAGAACCAATTGTAACATAGCTTGTGTGGTGGCGATCGGCTTGAACAGAGAGAGGGAAGGGGAATGAAAATGGGAAACGGAGAAGATGCTATCCGGGGTGATGGCAGAAGGGTGCCGAGCGATGAGTGGCGATGGAAGTGGTGCAAGTGCACGCTGAACAGGACGCGTTTGCAGCTTGGCCGCTGGCAGCTGGCGGTGTCAGGGTTTGCCTCAGCGTCTGGCCAGTTACTCCGGGAACGGATACGCGTCATTTCACCGCTCGCGTGCTCCAAGCTTGTGACGTGAACAGGCCTGACAGCCCAGCTGTTCCTGTCAGTTGGCGAACCAACGCCTATTGCGCCTGATTTCTTATGCGGCCCGCTTGCACAGAGTACTGCAACAGGTCTTGCGGCTCAGGGTCTTTTGAATACCCATTGTTTCTTCATGATGAGCCCTCCTGGCTCAGGATACAAGCTTATTCATCGAAACGCTCGTTCGTAGGCGAATCCGTGCGCCATGATGAGTGAAATCTGAAGCTTGAATCATATCAGATAAGTGCACATTTCTCTTGGCTTGGAAAGAGAACAGTGCAGCACAATTTGATCGTCATTGATGAGCTACATTTACTGGTGCCTGCGAGCTGGCATCATCGAGATCAAGAGGACGACAAATGACACTTCCCGGTCCGCTTGTACGCTCTTGCACCTAGCTGTTTGGGTTCAATACGCAAGCCAACGATGTGAATTCGCCAAATCAGTGCGAAGTACCAACACAATCAAACTTTGGCGTCTCGTGTTAACACGGTAAGGATTCTTGAAAGCCACTGCCTATGATTACTTTTTGTCATGAGGTTGGTCCCTTGTTTCGCCTCGCCAAGACGATGCAGGGGTACCCTGAACCAACATCATCGTCATCTTGGCGCACGTGGGTGACGGGTTTCATATGCTTGAAAGGCATCGCTTGGTCTGGTAGCGCTGAGATGCCGGGGAAGTGAACGGCAAACCAGTATGCGTTCTTAAAGCGCAACTCCATTCGGAAAAGACAGGACAGCCCATCGGCTCGCGGCTTTGATCCTCACTCAAATCTCTAAATGCGTTCGGCGCGTTTGCTCTACTGAATTTGCACCTCGATGTAACGGTCTCAACTGAGTGTGTTGACAACTAGCTGAGCGACTGCGACGAGTATCCTAAAGCTAAGGAGAAAAGAAGGGAAGAAAGAAAAGAGAAAGATCTAGAAGCGAAGTGAGTTCTTGAGCGAAGCTCAAGAACGCGAGTGGGGCTTGTCGAGAGTGGAGCCGAGACCCTCACGGGCTCAGCCCGTTACAATTAGGGTTATCCGTACCCTGAGGTAAATTACCTCGAGGTAAATTACCTAGTTTTCGAAGTAAATGACCGTCAAAAACTCCTGGGTTTATGACCAGTGTCATTTATCACGTGCTCTCCTGGTGTCGATCAGCTGTAATATAATAATCTGGACGGTCTGGTTTGCTATTCCTGGATTCGAATTCTGGGTTCCATGAATTATGGTTCATATTTGATACTCCCTACTGCCCCTCAGCACAATCACTATCTAATCGCTTCCCTACTTCAGCCTTGATCTTCGTCTCTGCTTACATACTCATGGTTACGATAATGCAGTCCTGGACTCCTGAATGTCGTCCTCGTCCCCGAGCTTCCAGAGCGGCTCTGGAAAAGCTGTCCCCCAAGATCGGCGGTTTGCCGGATTTTTCTCCGTCCGGGCCCACTTGAAACTGCCAGTTCGGGACTGGACTATTCCCAATTAGGAAGGGAGGTTTATGACGGTAAATTACTGGTCTTTTGGGGTTTTTTACGTCAGTTGGTCAGTTGGGGTTTTTGACGTCAAAAACCTATCCCTAGTTACAATACCCCCCTCCTTCTCCTCCCTCTCGTAGGAGGTCGTCTTGATCCGACTTTCCCATGAGTTTCCTCATACTTGGCAAAAGCTATTGTGTCGGCCACATATTTGACCGGTTCCCACGTCGGGCCTATCCATCCGACCCATTTCACCAGCACTTTCCATTCTCTGCCGACTTTCTTCTCATCCAGGATCTCTTCCACTTCCCATAGCTCACCATCGTCCGTCAAAATTGCAGGCGGTCGACAGTCATCAGACGTCTGAGATGGTAAAGGATCTTCCGCTGCCAATCGTAAAAGCGAAACATGGAACACATTATGTATTCCCGGGGGCGTATCCAGTTTACACGCGTGTGATCCGATGGTCTCCAGAACTGTGTACTTGGCCGATAGCCAATCGAGTTTCTTATCGCCCACTTAATCCGATCAACAACTGTTAAATGGCTATCGACATTGTGAGCGCACCGAATGCGTCGGATGATCTTGTGAGAACAGTAGTGTGGACAAGCGCAAAATATTTTGGGACAGAGCTCGTCTTCCTGTTAGGACGATCGAGAAAGCGCAATGCCTTGGCAACCAAATGCACAGCCTAATCGGAAAGCTTTACGTGACTGCGAATGACAAAATGACAGCACCCCAAGCAGACTCGTACGAATACGAGAGTCAGACCCATATTACTGAATATTACTAGGGTTAGTAATGCATAAGAATACGAGGCTCACCATAGTAATACATAAGAATATAGCAAAATTATGTATTTATTCATTATTGGGATGTCTGGATCCGATGGTCTCCAGAACTGTATACTTGGCCGATAGCCAATCGAGTTTCTTGCACGGTCTGTCAGAACGGACATTTCGGAGCCGCAACCATACTTTGTCACCAGGTTTGAACTGATCCGCCGGTTGTCTTCGCGTGTTGGCGTTCTTCTCCTGCTGTTCCTGTGCTGATGCAATCGCCGCTTGAGCCCACTCCGTAGCCTCTTGTAATCGCTGCACGATGCATTCAGCCCTGGCCACCGGGGACTTTCCATCCGTCCGTAACTTCTCCTTGACTTGGATCGGGTCGACATGGTAGCCGTGAGTGACAAAGAACGGGCTCAGACCTGTCGATGTCGAGTTGTGATTGTTGATAGCCATCATGGCTGCGGGCAATAACTCATCCCAGTCATCCTGGGCGTACGTCGCAAAGATTCTGAGGTATCGCTCGACTTCCTGGTTGGCTCTTTCCGTTGCGCCATCGGTTTCTGGGTGCCAAGCTGTCGACAGTCTCTGCTTCACGCGCAGAAGCTCGCAGAGCCTCTGCCAAAGTCTACTTGTGAACTGCGTGCCACGATCGCTGACGATGGCACGGGGTACACCGTGATGCTGCACCACGTTCCGCAGCAATGCCCTTGCTGTGGTTTCAGCCGTGATATCCTTCAAAGACTCTAAAACCACACTCTTCGACAGTCTGTCCGTCACGACCATAAGATTGGTTGAACCGTTGGACTTGGTTGGTGGAAGATCTGTGACGAAGTCGATCGACAACTCCGACCAGATCCGGTCGGGGATTGGCAACGGTTTCAGCAAACCACGACGCTTCTCTCGCCAAATGTTACTCCGACCACACACATCGCAGTTCCTGACGAACCGGCGCACATCCGCATCCAGGCCTGGCCAATAGAATCTCCGACTCAACAAGGATTTCAGCATGTCCCGTCCGGGGTGTCCTGCAAGCGTTGAGTCATGGGTCTGTTGTATAAGCCGGGTGCGGAGGGGCTCGTGGCTCGGGACCCAAATTCGCTCCCGCCAGCAGAGCCGCTGTCCGTCATCGATTGAGCATTCCGACAGCATCACAGGCAGACCCCAATGAGACGGAAGATGTCTCTCGCCTTGTCGTACGGCCTTATGGATGAGCCAATACCGATTGTGTCGCTCGAGACCTTCATTCCATAATCTCTGCATTTCTAGGTCCGAGAAGGGGTTCTCGATTGAATCATCCCGATCGGCTGTTGCATCATCGGGTTGATCCGTGTCGCCCTTGGTGACATAACCGCTCTTGACTTTTGTCACTAGGCCACCCTTATTACGTTGCAGCAGCTGGACACAACGTCCTTGTAACCGATCATCTTCGGCGCTGTGCGGCATGTCCTGCTCTCGTCGCGACAGCGCATCCGGTACGACGGCTTCTTTGCCCGGTCGATGCTTGATGGTGAAGTTGTACCGCGATAACGTCTCAGCCCATCGCGCCTGACGTTCACTCAGTTGCTGCTTCTTGGTGAAGTAGCGTAGGTTGAGATGATCCGTCCAGACGGTAAAGGACTTTACACTCCTCAATTCAGCGTCCCAATGCTCAAGGCAGCGAATGATCGCCAGCAGCTCTTTGTCGTGGATTGGGTAATTGCACTCCGCCGGTGCGTTTTTCTTGGAGAAGAAGGCCACAGGCCGCATGATGCCGTCATCGCCCTTTTGCGAGAGCGCCCCTCCTGTGACATAGCCGGATGAATCCGTCTCCACGATCGTCTCTCTATCCGGATCCCATTGTGCAAGGACCGGCGCACTAGTCAGAAGAGCCTTCAACTCCTCGAAGGCATTGTCGCACTCCTTGGACCACGCAAACACCGCATCCTTCTTTGTCAACGCCGTTAAGGGCGCGGCAATGTTGGAGAATCTGGGGATGAATTGCCGGTAATAGTTGGCAAACCCCAGAAAACTTCTGACGCCCTTGACAGAACAGGGTCGCTGCCACTGCTGAATTGCCTGCACCTTCTCTGGGTCCACACGGATACCTTTCCCGGCTTCGACGATGAAGCCTAGGTACTTGACACTCTTTGCCTCAAAGTCACACTTGTCGATGTCAATCTGCAGGCCCGCGTTTCGCAACCGCGCGAGGACCTGCTTGACTTTGTTTCGATGATCAGCGAGCGAACCGCTCGAATAGATCAAAATGTCGTCAATATAGGCGGAACAGAACTCGTCGAGGAAATCTCGTAGTGTATGGTTGATGTAACGCTGAAACGTGGCTGGAGCACCCGTCAACCCAAACGGCGTAACAAGCCATTCGTACAGTCCGTAACGTGTTCGGAATGCCGTCTTCCACTCATCTCCCTCCTCGACGCGAATCTTGTGTGCTCGGATAAAGCCCTTGTCGAGCAGCTCTGTGAGAGTCTTTCGTAGGACGATGAGTTCCTCCCGTGACATACCATACAGCGGCCCCCACGGAGGCTCTTTCTCCTTGCCATCGGGCATTTTCTCCAGCTGAATCTTATGATCACATCCCGGACGACGCGGTGGGAGTTGGTCCGCTTGGTCTCGGTCGAAGACGGATAGGTACTCGTGGTAATGAGGAGGCAGCTTCTCTCTCGGGTCTGACTTCTTCCTCGGAGTCAATGCCTTCTCAATGTCTTTCAGGCTAAAAGATCCGCAGTCCATCGTCTCGATGCTTGAACTTTCTTGCCCGGCGAACCATTCCGGCGAACACGAACGCCGCCTGTCCTTGTATGTTGCAACGCTCCTCCTCTTTCGGGTCTCGGCCTTTCACCCAATGGTCGTACGTTCCAATATGCAAGAGGTTCTGGGATGATCGCAAGGTAACATCCTCTTGGTTCAACCACTTCTTGCCCAGAATCACAGGATCGGTCTGGTCTCGTACAATGTAGAAAAAGGCTCTTTTCTTCTGGTACCCGTCGATATCGAAGTTGAAGTAGGTCACAGCGCGGATGGCCGCGGGTGAGAATGTGTTGACCTGTTCTAATGCTCGAGGGTTGATCGGAATACGCGGCAGGTGAAGCTTGCGGGCAAGGCGCTCACTGATGGTCCCATAGCACAGGCAACCACAGTCAACGAAGGCCGTGGTGAAATACTCTCGATTGATACCGAAATTTACGTAGAGGCCTTCACAGTCCATCTCGTCCTTCTGAGTTGCCCATTCCGCCTCAGCCTTTGCGCGCTCCTGACGGCGATTTTCGTCAGGAGCTACTCGTTTTCCGAACACTCGTCGGAAGCCTCATCGCTAGAACTCTCAGCAGGCTCTTGGTGCTTTGCTCTCGAGCTCTTCGTCTTCTCCTCGACACGGACTTTTGTCTTCTGCTGCTGTCGCTTGTTCTTCGAGCAATTGACCGCAATGTGGCCAAGCTTTCCGCACTCATAACATCTGCGCTCCTCCAACGGAAGGTACCGACTCCCTTCCGCCGGCCTCTTACCATTTGCTAGCCGATGAGCTTTGACGGGTTCCCAATCCATTGTGTCTTCGGGCGCAGCGGGTGGCTCGGCAGGCGACTTCGGCACCGGAAGCATTTCCCGGTGTTCGGACGGCTTGGATGAGCCGCCGCGTCCCTTCGTTGGTGTTTGCTCGCGGCGCTCTTGTCGTTTATAACACGTACGTTCCTCCAATGGGACGAAATGGTTTCTCTCCCGGGGTTTTCCTACATCTGTCAACCGACTCGCTTTTACAGGCTCCCAATCCATCCGATCCTCGTGGACAGATGGAGGCGGTGTGACTGCAACTGGTGTAGAGACTGGTGACCGGAGTTTCTGTCCTTGAGGCCGATCTTTGCTGGGTGACTTGACGTCTAAGCTCTTGTTGTTCGTGTGCTGGTTGTAGAATCGCAGATCCTCGAGGTTGGCTCCAAGATTTTGCAAGGCATTGACAAACGCAGGATACTCTCTTGGCAGGTTTAGCTGACCCGCGAGATGGGTACGGAGTTCTTGGTTGATGACACGCTTCAGCGTGTTGATTCGTACAGAGTCCGCCCAGGTGGCGCCTCCACTCTCTGCGAGCTCTTTTTCGAACTTAGGCAAGAACGCCGCAAAACTCTCCTTCGGTCCTTGTCTCATTGTTTCAAGTCTTGTCAGGGCTCTCTGCTCGGCGTTCGGATCTGCATAGCAGCTAACTAGGTATTGCATAAATAAGTCGGGGTCGAATCGGCCATCGGGGCCACCTCTCTCGAAGAAGGCTGCAGCCATCGATTGTGGTATCTGGTCGAGCCTCGCATAAATGTACGCGAATTGATCTGCCGGCGAACCGATCGCAACACCATCGACACGTAGCTTGCTCTGCATTTCTAGTTGCCAGGCTCGGAACTTTTTCCGTGTTCCATCGAAGCGTTGCGGATCTGGTAAAGTGGGTTTTCTCTTCGCTGGCTTTTGTTCGCTCGCATCCGTTCCATGGGACGCACCGTTCTGCGTCATGTTGCTCGTTATGGTTGGTTCGTCTGTCGGGGTGGGC
>KQ030925.1:3690-13727 GCA_000956045.1 Hirsutella minnesotensis 3608
TCCGCATTTGTAGCAGGTGCTGGGTTTCTCTTTAAACGGCGGGGCAGCTTCTCGGCCGTGCTCGTTCGTCAAGCCGGACTGGCCTGTATTGCGGTCATATTGATAGCCTCTATCATGGAAATCATCGTCATATTCATGACCCTTTTCCACCAAGTTATTCCACGATTTCGGGTAATTTTGTGATCGAAAAAGATCTCTGATGTCCTTGTTGCAGCAGAAAAGGAACATTTCTATGCGCAACCAGTCGGGAATGATGTGAGGAAACTCGCTCTCAATCGCGCGGTATTCGCGGAAGAAATCACGAAATGACTGCTGAGGCTTTTGCTTCAACTTCGTCAAGGCCGTGTACGCATTCCGAGTGCGACCTCGAGGGTTGTTGATGTTGCTCCAAAGCCAATCTTGCATGTCTTCCCACGTCATGTTTTCCTCACTGCCATCGAATTTGAGTTGCAGGTTATCCAAAAAGTCTCTTCTCAATGTCTGGCTGAGGTGTCCGGCGGCTAGCCTGATTCTTCGTTGCTCGTCACGGTAATGGCGGGGATGCTCCCTAAACACCCATTCGAGAGTCCCGACAAAGGTGGACAGCTCAGCGGCCGAGTTCCCCCGGAACTGCTGAATCTGTACTTGGTTCTTGTTTTTGGGCTCGTAGATTGGGGATCGCTCTCGGATCCGCTCATAACGGCGAGGCTCACATTCAGGCGACCTCGAGCGTCGTCGTGGCCTTTTTTCGCTCAGGGCGTCCAAAAGCTGCTGGATTTGTTCTCCTTGTTGTCTCGAATGACAAATCTGCTCGTCGAGCCGTTGGCGAATTTCGCTTAGCTCCATTTGTGGTTGCTGGACTCCGTCAAGAGCCACGTGGGAAGCGGGGCCGGTTTCTTTGGCATGCGATTCTTCCTTTCTCTTCTTCGCGGCCCTTGCGGCGGCTAGCTGATCTAGCCGTTTTTGGGTCATGACTCTTCTTTTGTCCGTCTTTGGCGGAGGTTCGACTTGGGCCTCCCCACTTTCCGACACTGATTCTGTTTCATCCGATTCGTCGACCTGGACGACCTGCGCCGAGGAAGGATATTGCGTCTGCGGAGAGGAGCCTGTCGCTTGGGACTGGGCCAAATGTCGCTCCACCGCTCTGGCCAAATCGGAAGGAAGCTGCGATAAGTCCATCGTTTCCGATTGATCCCGTTCAACGGTCCCTGTGCCCTAAAGGGAAGAGAGATCAAACTGTAAGGCGCACAATCACAATAACAGAGAGTGAAGAACGTCAATCGCTTTACGCGATAGAACAGGCCGGTGACCGTCAACGTGACATTTCCGAGTGTCTGGACAACGTACGGACATTGTCGAGAAAAGCGAGAAAAGCTGACGCGAGGCAAGTTGTGCACCTTTATTAACCATTACACATTATGGCTCCTCCTGACTTGGTGAAACAGGTATCGACAGTCAAAGCAAGGACCTTCAATCACATGTCCTGAAGGGTGCGTCGGTCGCTTTTTTTTCACAAAAAAAGAAATGCATCGCCATGTCAGAGTTCATCATCCTGCACATGCGTCGAAGGCGGAAAACAGGATTCCCTCAGAAGGGGGCCAATGCCCTTTCCTCGATTGCAAACGGAAATTCACTCGCCGAGACAACCTCAAGAGACACGTAGATGAAACGCACGAAAGGGTGAGGAAAAAAAGGAGGGGATAACTCGCGGGGCAGGTTCAGTACAATATCTGACAGGTCGATCTTGCGAAGATCGAAATGAGGCATGACAATTTAGCGCCGACGAGGATCAAGATTTGAGTATGAGAAGTCGAATTGATCTATCCATTATACCAATTAGAATCGGGTTGCGCAGTCGACCGCAAACAACTCCGTGCCACGCCCCGTTTCATTTGGAACTCGAAATTCGCACCGCCTTAATGTTGGAGGAGGCTAGGCCAGAGCAACATCCGACAGAGTAGTTCCCTAGTCCCGAGAAGGAACGAAAAAAATAAAGGGGGAGGTTCGAGTTTCTAAAGCCGAATCTGACCATGGAGTTTTGTCGCAGCAACGCCACACAGAGTCAACAAGTGGCGGGACATTCTCCTCCGCGCACACTATTACATTTAATAGACTATTGTCCAAAGCTGAGCGAGGATCTGTCGCTGCGTATAGACTGGCCCTCAAGGCGAAATCACGATCTAAACATGGATTGTGGACCGGGGAACACTTCGCGTTATGTGACCGGTCGAGATCCGCGTGCTACGATGAGGCAGCATATGTTGGCTTTTTGAGGCTGATGGCGTCGTGCAAGAGAGCTGAACAAATCACCAATCATGGTCTGCGACCTTGGGGTAAAATGCAGGGAAATGCGTTGAGCAAGAATTTTATGTGTCGCTCGATTCCAGCCTTAGAACCCACATGTCAAGGGCTCATTGGTTTGGAATGAGTATTATTGGTTTTGGGGCCATTCTCATTCGTGACAAGACTGCAGTGCGTGTACGCGGCCAGGCCGGGTTGACTAGGCTTCACGCCAGAGCCCTGCAGACTTCCTTCAGTGGAACCTTGGATCACATGAAAAAAGCAAAGCGATGAAACGGAAAGAAATAAGCAAGCGCCGGTGAGAGGAAGGAGGAGGTAGCAGCCTGAAGCTGGATTCGATGCCGCTCAGAAGTGAAGATGCCCTCATCATAGGCAATGTTGAAGGTCCGTAGGACCAACAAGTCGTTCGTGCCGCCAAGGACCGGCTTCCCATCGACATTAGGAGGCCGAAGTCTCCATCTCGGGACGAAACTCCGTCATGCCATCGAAACGTTAATCTTCATCAGGACTGGACGAATGAGACGGCATGATAACGCACCTTCTGGATTTCCCTGCAGTCTTTTCTGTCAAAATACTGGCCGGTCAACTGTTGTATAGCTGTTTGTATTGACGCCAATACTCCTACGGGATACCCTTAGATCTTGAGATGGATTGGGTGCAAAAGAAACGACGGTGTAATTCATCAGCGAAGGGCTTTTTTGCCGTAACGACGACTGTAAATTGGTAAGGCTACGATACAGATCCTATGCCGATGGAAATACAGTTGCCAAATGCCTATTCCTCTTGCAAGAACGAACGTGCTGGGAGTAAGACTGGGACGTAAACCAGTCATCTGCTGGTCTCACGACGAGAGTTTGTAGGGGCATTGAAAAGGCATTATTGACCTTGCCCCTCAACATGAACAAAGATGCTTCTATTATACATCAATGTTCTCCGTCTTTTCTCGGTCCCTCCTCCGTGATGTCTTTGACAGCGGACTTTTATCCAATGATCTGATAAAGACCCGTTTTCGTGACCTCTATCCCTGTATGGCCTCGATGCCTAGATCATTAGGCCTGCTTCGCGACAGCTGGAAGAGGCAAGGCGCATGCAAGAGGAATATCAATTGCCAGATTTGGATGGGTCAAGCCACACGGCGTCCGTAAGACGGCGTCCGTAGCAAAGTGGTTCGGCGCGCATATCAATTGCCTTGCGAAAAGCAAAGCTTTACGCCAACTTGAGCAAATGCGAGTTCTCGGTGAAAAGAGTCTCGTTCCTTGGATTTGTGGTCGATGAAGACGGGATCCATATGGAAAAGGAACGGGTCGAAGCCATCGCAGAGTGGCCAGCACCGCGCTCCATCAAAGAGATCCAGACCTTCCTCGGCTTTACAGGGTTCTATCGCCGCTTCATCAATAACTACAGCAAGATCGTATCTCCACTGACAGACTGTCTGCGCAAGCGCGCGACAAAGCCCTTATCTCTGGCAAAGGAAGCATTGCAGGCATTTGAGGAACTTAAGAAGGCCTTTCAAGATGGTCCTATTCTCAGACACTTTGACCCTTGCAGGCCTATACGCATCGAAACCGACGCATCGCAATTCGCGATTGGCGCGATCATTTCGCAGCTTCATGCCAACCACTGGCATCCGGTAGCGTTCCTATCGCGGAAGCTTCAGGACGCAGAAACAAGATGTGCAACTCCCGACTGTGAGCTGTTGGCTGTTACGGAAGCCTTCCGTCAATGGCGTCATTACCTTGCATAATACAGGACAAAAGATAACCGTCTTGACGGATCATCTGAACCATAAATACTTTATGACCAAAACCAAGCTGACCAATCGACAGGTAAATTCACTTGACCAGCTGTGCAGTTTTGACTACGAAATTGTTTACCGGCTGGGTTTGAAGAATCCTGCAGATGGATTGTCAAGACGGCCGGATCACGAGGACTTGATAAGAATAGCCGGGTTGTAAGACCCGTACGTTCGATCATTTCTTGACAAGTTTGGCCAGCGGCTTCCCGGTTGACCTGCGGAAGGGGACCGTGTGCGTTCAAGACAGGATGCTGGCGATGGCGATCAGACCGGTTCGCGACCGGCTGTCCCCGTCACCCTCGAAAAGGATCGGCTGCTTCCCTGTGAGTCTGCGGATAGGGACCATGTGTACTCTAGACTGGCTGTCGAATTATGCGATCAGACCGGGTCGCACCTGGTCGTCCCTGTCGCTGATGAAGGAGCCAAGCTCCAACATCTTAGGCAGGCTTTCTATCCATATTCCATATTCCATACGGGCCTTATGGAATATGGAATACACCTCGTATGGAAACTTATTCCATACGTATGGAATAAAGAAAATGACGTCATTTACATTGCACTACCTTTGAAGCCAGTTAACAATTACACGTGTTACTCTCTATCGACAGGACCATCTTACGTTTCTAACCAATGGCCATCGTATTCCTCAGTCTCTTCGTCGATTAAATCGACTGGCATACCCCGTGTGATCGGACTTTCTGCAATAAAGAGCAGTCGGACTGGTTGGACAAGTTGCCACTGGCCGAGTTTACTTACAACACCTTCTATCATGAGACTGTGCGAGGAACTCCCACAGAAGTGCTCATGGGTTATCATCCACGATCCCAGGGACATGTCAAGGGGCAACTGGAACATCTCAGTCCCCACGAGCTAGATCGGATTCGAGGATTAAAGAGCTGCACGAGCGCGCTGCTTTCCTCATTACTCAAGCTCAGAAACGACAAGCGCTATATTACAACAAGGCCCGACAGCCGATGTGTAAGGAGCACAATCACAATAACAGAGAGTGAAGAACGGGGACAAAATGATACGATTGTTGATCTCTGACGAGCTCTCCCAATGCTACAAGATGATACTTTTATTCATTGGGGGACATAAACTAGCCTATCGCCTCCGACTACCGCCGAGCGTTAGGATCCATCCTGTATTGCCTATCAGCAGCCTGGAGCCCTGTTGCAGTTGAGATAGCACACCGGCTGAACCTGAGGATAATCCCTTCATGGCAGAATCCACGTATAACGTGGAACAGATTCTTGACCACCGTGACCCAAAAAGTCGTCGGAGATACTTGGTCAAATGGAAAATCACGATGAAGAGGAAAACTCCTGGGTTGCCCGACACGATTTTGTGGACAAGTCATTCTTGGAGAACTACGATGAGTCTGCGGGAGCAAATGCCTAGGAGCTCGGACGAACTCCTCAGAAGGGAGGCAATCTGTCACGCGCCTGAGGCGTTCGGCTGGAGTGAACGGCTGGTCAATTCCGAGTATTGGCTGGGTTGGATATCCTGCATTAACGCACGAGGCTGGACAGCCTCGTGTGGGTATAGAAGTATCATCTTACAGCGTGTGGGAGGGCTCGCCAGAGAGCAACAATCGTATCATTGGCCCCCGTTCTTCACTCTCTGTTGTTGTGATTGTGCGCCTCACAGGGCAAGAGTGACATCGTGCCTGAACACCGTTAGTCGATCTTGAGCAGATTCAAGAGACATGCCATTTTCTAGATTCAACATGTCTTGCCATCAAGTATGTCTCCTATTGAAATGAAATAATGCAAGCGATTCAATTGAGGTAGCTTCATTGCAGGATGACGGCCATGTCCACTTGAGGGGCTTGATGGTTAAAAGTGGTAGAAATCACCAAAAGAAGCACCGTCAGCAAGACAGTGTAACATGTCATTCTTCCTAGCTACCTCTGCTTGTTAGTCGCTTCACTCTCGACACGAGAGCCCTAGGCACTTCCGCTTGAAGGTAGACGTACTTCCATCAGGCGCTCAGAGCAAGGCAAAGCGGCGCATTGTTAAACAGAAGCGCGTGCGTTTGATAATTGTATATTTTGACAGACAGATCGTTGAGTTCCTACATGGCATTCTTCGTGTCTACGTTATACCTTTCGCCCGTTGCGTGCAGGGACCAAACGACAGCCCTCCTCCACGCATGTCCACAGATATAGTATAATGAAGGCAATTGTTCATCTTGACTCAGAATGCAGGCTGATCAATAAAGTCGAGACATCGCATCAAAGCCTTCTTTCAACGGATAAGACAGGATGCTTTGCTCCCAAACGAAGGCAAATGTCGCAATGAGCGGATCGGACCGTCGTTTCTCAGGATAGCATGCTAATCAATGTCAGAGTCTCTTTGCAGCGAATCTCAACTGCTGTCGTGTCTGGCTTCGTAGCTGCTGCTCCATCTGCACCAATCTTTGCACAGCGGAATTCGTCTGACCCTTTGGCGCTAGCCCGGAGTTTTGGTCATCCATCGGCTCACCATTCCCCTGCCACGCAAGCTCCGTGCTCTGCCAAGTCAAGTCTCGAGGGCGAGAGTCGTCGAAAGTGGGCATCTGCATGCTTAATATTTCGTCCTTGAAATATGACATGACGTTGTAAGTGTTGCAGGCGAAGCTAGGATCGATCCATTGGAATTCGTCGGTTGACGCAGAACTTGTCTGGGCCGCCAAGGGCATCTTTGGAATATCGTATATATACGGGTCCATCCCTAGGAGGCCATTGAACAAAGCTGGGTCCAAGGACATGCCAGGTTGGACTGTTGATGCCTCTTGTGATCCATGGAATTGCCAGAGAGGAGTACTGTTGTGAGCCAAAAGGGATTGAGAGCCGATGGTTGGCCACGTGTGACACTGCTCTGTCGCAAATGTCACAATGTGGTCTCGCGCACTCGTCGAGGCATGCCCTTTTGCGATACGACACCGGGATTTGTCGGAAGCAGATACTCGTCGTTTCCGGCGTGCCATGGCTTCCGCAGAGCTGGATGATTCATGTTGGAAGAGACTAGTTGTCTCTGGATGGTCACGACTCACGAGTCATGACACTTGTCAGCATGTCTATATAAGACATAGCCTTCCACTCCTTTCTGTAGCTAGAGACAAGCATCAATAGATCATTCTCTCATTCATTTCCAGTCCGCAGGTGCGGACAACACCACAAGAACATCTCCGCGCTCCTGTACATCGTCACGGAGGGAGGTGACCGAAAGAAGGAGCTCACGTACATCAAGGCCAAGGAGTGTCCTTATAGTCTTTACGTCTCCTACAGAACTATCCGGAGCGGCCGCGGAGGGATAGAAGAGCGAAAAGGCTGGGTGGTCGGTTTCACTTACGCGTACCATACGCATCCGCCACTTCAAAATCCTTTCCATTACACCTGCCATAGGTCCGAACTACAGATCACCACGACCGTGCAAGAAGCTTGACTGGCTGCACCACAAGTACACGGTCACAAAGGTCATTAGTTCACACGTAGTGGAACTCGATGTGCGTGGTTCAATATATCGACGTTTCCACGTGGACCTTCTGCGGCGAGCCTATCAAGATCCAGCCCCTGGCCAAAAGGTGGATGATGCACAGCCACCAGCGATACAAGACGAAACGGGTGAGGACCTGTGGGACGTTGACGAGATACTTTGCGCAAGGTGGAAGAAACGTGGACGAGGAGAATACAGGCAAGCACTGGTGCGATGGACAGGCTACGCAGACCCGACCTGGGAGCCAGTTGAGTGGTTACAGGGAACGATTGCAATGAAGGCATTCGAAGACAAGTATGGGCCGATCAAGACCAACGATGGCCCTAGGGAGAAATACGATGCGCTGGCGGGCACACGAGAGCCCCGACGACGCCGGCCCGGCCGGAGGGGAGAAGGGGGGTAATGTCACGGGCTACGCCCGGCATGGTGGACCCGGTTGTACCGGGTCCGGAGGTTCGTACTCCACCACCGGCTCCGCACGGCGGAGCCGGTTGCTGTACCAACACTGTGTGTGTATATAACTTCGAGAGAATTCGAGGCTTCGCCTCGAATTCTCTTTCCTTTCTTCCTTAGCTCTAGATAGACAACACACAGGCACCTGCTTGTTGAACAAACTCCGGGCCAGCCTCTTACACCCGGAAAGCTTTTCCGTTCTATTAGACGAGAGCACCACCTTCACCAGTATTATAGTGGCGGCTCGTGGTGTCAACATGTCGAGGATGCTGACGTGACTGATCTACGATTTTCGGAGCGTTTGGGCAGTGGAGGCGGAGAAGGTTGGTCGCGGGGTGCTGAGTTGGTGTTTGATTCGGTGGTGTGCGGTAGAGCTGGCGAAATTAGCTTAGGTGAAGCATGTCGTCGCGACCTATATTTGATGCGACGGAGGAAGCCTTGAAGCTTCAATATCCCTATTCACCATCAGTCTGGTTGATGCGACAGAACATGAGGCTCGGATCTACATCTTGGCAAAAGTGACATTATTGTTTCTATCCAAACGATTTGAGGGTTCTGCGATGCGTTTGAATGAATGTGATGGGTCCTCAGCTCCCTACTTCCTGAGGAGAGAAGACATAAAGTACAGGTTGGGCACCACTGTCTTATATGTCAAGAGGCTCAATGCGCTTAATGGCGAGACCGCCACCGTTACAAGCAAAGTACCATCATCTAAGGACAGGAAGATCTGATCCGAGAAATGGAAGTCCAAGTCAAGAGTCCAAGGCTGAGTTTCGACACGGGAACGAGGAGCGCCCTTGGCGTGATACGTCAAAACTATGCTGTGGTGCGAATCTAGCAATGGTGAATGAGATCCTCGATCGTACTTCCTGCCTGCATCTTGACGACGCAGGATGCGGCTGGTTGAGGCGTTATTGCTGGGAACACCCTCTCCGCATTCAGAGAATGCTGACGCCCATCCAGCGTTGGCCATACCAGCGCAGGATCGTGCGACAGCGGCTGAAAGAGGCTTTCGGGCCTGGCGGGGAAGCCTCTGCGCCCAAGCGTTACGAGGACTTAAGTTCGGGAGTCAAAATTGGCGGCCCGCCAGAATTGGGCTTCCTCAGCCCCTGCTCAACTATTTGCTTGCTGCAAAATCCTACCACGGGGACTTCGCTGACTACCATGAAAGTTAAACCATGACGATGCGCCACTGGTGTGCTCGAGTGGCCGATGGAAAAATTCAATTCATACCTTCCATTACAGAAAGCTCGCAAAACGGCATCGCGTGAGGCCTCGCCGTCGTCGGCTGCGGTCGCTAAACGCGCAATTAGCATAGACTTTGACAAATTCATAAGGCTGACGAAGGCGAGCTCATGCTTCAAAGGGGTCTACCCATGCCACTAGGCGCTCATTGCCTTCCTCAAACTCGCCAGATTCCGATGATCCTGACAACGAGTCTCCAAAGTCAAAGAACGGAGTCACAATGTCAGGCCTCTTGAACACCCTTGATGGCGTGGCTTCGCAAGAGGGCCGAGTTCTCATCATGACAACGAACCATCCTGATCATCAACCCACGTGTGGTTTTAGGCAGCCGTCGGCTGGGTTCATGGCTTTTGGCCAGGGTCAGAACGAAGCATGCAGCAAGCGTTACGCATGGTCAGACAAGACATGGGTCCTATCAAGTGATCCATCTCCTGCAGAATCCTCCTGCCTTAACCCTGGCAACGCGGCGTTTGGCCGAGACATGCTGTTGGTCAGCCTTTCTGCAAAGTGGAAGGTCACATTCAGTCAATTAAATGCTCCCACGTTATGACCGATATGCAATGATCTTATGTTATGGAATACTTGAACCTGGTCCGGTCCGGTTCAGAGCTCATGTGGCTAAGACCCTCGAGGCTCGACCTAGGGATAGATGCAGAGACGTGAAGAGCACCAACTTGCTTGATCCTCAAACTCCAAAATCGAGGAGTCGTCATGTATTAGCAGGTGTACCGCGATACAACATCGGGTGGTCATTACGACCACAGCAATGCCCGGTCACGATATTC
>KQ030927.1:0-13624 GCA_000956045.1 Hirsutella minnesotensis 3608
GAGTCAAGTAACAAACGTGCTGAATTGTACTCTAGACTGTGTAAAGGCCTTCACGGCGAGCCGCGTGCTTCGGGGCCATTCAAATGGAATCAGGGCCGTCACCTTCTCTCCAGACAGCCGCCTAGTTGCCTCTGCCTCGGACGACGAGACAGTACGACTCTGGGACGCGATGACGGGCACAGGGCAGCACGTATTTCGGGGCCATTCAGATACGGCTATTTCCGTCGCCTTCTCGCCAGACGGCCGGCTTGTAGCGTCAGGCTCGAACGATAGCACAGTACGGTTCTGGACAGGCACGGAGCGGCGCGTATTTCGTGGCCATTCCGGTCTAGTCTGGGCCGCTACCTTCTCGCCGGACGGCCACCTTGTAGCATCAGGCTCGGGTGATAGAACAATACGGCTTTGGGACGCAACCACGGGTGCGGAGCGGCGCGTGTTTCGAGGCCATTCAGATACGGCTAGTTCCGTCGCCTTTTCACCAGACGGCTGGCTTGTAGCATCGGCCTCGGATGATAGAACAGTGCGGCTCTGGGACGTGTCAGCGGGTTTAGAGCAGCACGTGTATACGATCAACGGTGCCCTCCGATGTTTATTCGTTCGGGAGACACACCTTGTTACAGACCTTGGTATTCTCCGACTGCCTCAAATCATGTCTCAACCACAGCGGCATATTTTTATATCAGGAAACTGGGTGCTAGAAGATGCTGCAGATCTTTTGTTTATCCATCCCGATTATAGGGACTCGCTTGTCTTCGTTTCTGGTAATAATATGGTTTTTGATATCGACTCACGGTCGCCTGTTCTCCAATTCGGCATTTATTGATGGGGCATGAAGGTTGGGCTCCAATGCTCCTCCAACCTTGGACTTTCCCAGCGCAGCACTCAGGTGCCCCGCCTCCACGTGATATTTCCATTACGTCTCCCTTCGCATGCCATGGCAAAATTTGTCTAGAACACCACGTCACCGCTGAAGTCGGATCTCAGGGGAAGGACCACAAGGAAGTTTCATCTGAACGCCAATATGTCAGAGGCCGTCTCGGCTGAAGCCTTAGTTAGTATGCACACGTTGCCGACTCCCAAGAGCTATGCTGATGATATTAGACAAGTCGTCGCCGAAGTCTACAGGTGTCGAAAGACGTCTTCCAAACGCACAAAAAAGCGATAGCATATATAGATGTGGACAGTTCAAACGAACAAACGTACCACTTCAAAGGTTGCGAGAGCGTGTTATTCCACACTAGCAGTGGCCAGACTATATGGACAACCACCGGCGATTTTACAATGCAACTTCCCAAGGGAATAGGAGCCAGGGTCGTATGGGGGAATTTCCTATCGGCCCAGGATGCAGAAGCAGAAAGGAGGAAACAGAAAGAAGGCAGGCATGAACAGATATAGCACGTGGTTATCAGCCTGCATTAAGTATCGGGGCCTTTGTACAATTCGGCCATCGCTGAATACCATGTATATGCCAAGCGCAAGCATATTGTACCATGACCGAGATCCCCAGGTTCTAACTCCAACTTTACGCAAGCCGTGGTATCAACGATGCGACCTTTTAGCTCCCATTGCCGAAGTTGACTGCCATTCAATGCATCCAGAACCACAGGTGGGAAAACTTTTTCCAAGGATGAGACTGAAGCCGCCCTCAACGTCAATCCGGCACCTGCTTCCACCGCTGACAGTTTTTGCTTCGCTTCTGGAAAGAGATCGAGAGCGAAACCGTCGCTCAGTCCGACATCCAGCCACAAGAGCATGTCCTGAAAAGCCTCGTCTGACATGGCTGTCACGGCACACTCTGTTGTCAGCTTTTTGTTGGCATAACTGTTCTCCCCGTTCCGTTTTGGCGAAGCCAGCACAGCAGCATAGATACGGTCCCCGAATAATCTGTGAAGAGCGACCAGATCTGCTGCTCGAAAAAGAGCGGCCTGTGCACCAACGCAAGGGACTGTATGCTTCTGTCAGCTCTCATCAGCAGGAAGGTATCATAGAAAAGAATAACCTTCAAATAACAGCCGCATCCACTCCAAGAATCTAGGATGACTATCGACTTCTTGTCTTCTAGCGGAGTTTTCAATTGATCTTTTGATCTCGTTGCTGAGCATTGCTGGATATTCCTGTTTGTGCGACCTGGTGAATTGCAAGACATTGAAACCACCGCAAACTCTTGGCGAGAATGCCAAAATAAATGCCAGGAAACAATGTGGCCGGTGACAGAGGACCTCTCGGTAGTTGAAATGGGCTTTTCGTAGCCTAGAGTTGGCGACAACCTCCCTGGGGCTTCGTGCCACAGGAGCGGGAGGGCGCCGCCCGCAGATGTCCTTGAAGATCAGGGGAAGGCGTTCATCTAGCCTTCCTTCATATTCAAGAGGGATTTGCTGAAACTCTACTAGCTGGTTGTAAATCTTGTGGAAGTTCTTGGTTGACATTTTCGCCACGTCCTCAAGCGCAAGGCCGTGAACGATGGGTATAGTGGGCAATGTTGGCAAGACTGGCTACTTTGGCAAGGTCGGCAATGTCGGCAAGGGCGAGGTCAGCGAGGTCGGGAAAAGGTCGCGAAGTTGGCGAGGTTGGCGAGGTTGGCAAGGTTTGGCAAGGTTTGGCAAGGTTGGTAAGGTTGGTAAGGTTGGTACGGTGGGCAAAGTGGGGAAGATGGGGAAGGTAGGCAGCCAAGAGATGCCAGACAAGGGTGGAGAAATATTGTACCGCTGAAGCGGCTCATCTTAGGTCCTTGCCTTCAACCCCCTTGACTCTTGAGAATTTCGGCAGAATCAAGGCGTATCGCAAGAGTAGGGAGGGGTTTGGCGAGAATTTGTTCCACATTTGATTGTTCCTTAACTTCGAAAGGAATTGTTGACAGCACGCCTTTGAGGCTGCCTTGGTGCTGTTAGGTTACAGAACCCCTTGCTCCATAGGTACTCTGTAGGTACGAATGCAAAGTACCTAAGGTATCAATCTCAAGGCTCAGACTTCGTTCTTCCACGCGAAAACAGATCCCCACTCGGTTCTGTTCCCTTCCCAACTCTCACAAGATTGATCATTTATGCTTATTTGAGGTTTGGTTCTTCCATGGACAGGGAAAATCCGGTCACCAATAGCCGCGTGCGCAAAGTCAACCGCAATACCGCGGCGGCGAGATGGAATCTGGAGATGTCGAGGCGAATTCGACGTGCGCTCGATAGTGATCCCGAAGCTGACATTACTACACTTCTGCCATCGTCATATTGTAAACAGCTACAGTCACTGAAGGCATCAGGTTGTACCGATGCCCATCCCAACGTCGTCGATCAGTCCATTCTTAATTTATTAACGTGTTCTACCTCCAGTCACTCGATCGCCTGCATCAAGCCAAGACGCAAAGCCCACACACTCAACCCGACATCATGACGATATACGCTCACGACTAGACGCGTCGAAAAAATTGGTCATTATATTTGAGACTTCTCGGGATTTGCAGGCTTTCTTCCCAAGCAACAACCTGCCCCGAGCCATCATGGACTTGGTGGAGCAAGGCCATGTCCTCTACAAAGCCCCGTCTACCACGGTTCTGAGCATTTACGATAAGATTGCCGTCAAGATTAGCCACGAAAACCTCACAACTGAGCATGAGACTCTTTCGTATTTGCAAGGGCAACTTCCTGGCTTCCCTGTCCCGAGGCCACATGGCTTGGTCCGCCTGGGTACTTTCTACATGCTATTCACAACTTTTGTGCCCGGGCTTGATTTGGGCAAGGTGTGGTCTCAATTGGACGGGACGCAAAAGCAAGACATTGGCCACCAGCTCGATTCCATCTTTTCCGAATTAAGGTCACTCCCGTTTACCGATGGCTGTCTCATCGGTGGCGTCCATGGAAAGGGCTGTAAAGATGTACGACGAGACGTCCGTACCAGTTCCAAGCCAATTGAAGGGGTCAAGCAATTTGAAGACTTCATCTTTGCTGGATCAAAGATAGCTTCACCACTCTACATTGGGCTCCTACGCAGTCTATTGCCAAGCTCTCACACAAAGTGTGTCTTCACCCACGGAGACGTTCGTCCAGCCAACGTCATAGTGGATAGAGCCAATGATAGCACCTGGAAAGTTGTCGCTATCATTGATTGGGACGCAAGTGGCTTCTATCCTGAATATTGGGAATGTATAAAGGTGACCAATAACTTGACTTCTAGGGATACTTCTGACTGGTATAAGTACGTGCCGAAGTCCCTTTCCCCGCAACAATTCCCCATCCAATGGCTGGTAGATCGATTATGGGATCGCGATGCGTTGAATAGCTAAAAGCAATGGAATTTCCCTATTCTGCCGACTAAGAATGCCCGTAGCATAAAAGGATTCAGTAAAAAGGTGAATTTGACCTCGTCTACTGAGGAGCAACACTCTCGAATATGCTATGGCGATGCATAGCCTGCCATCATCGTTGATAGATGGCGCTTATCTCAGCCCAACGAGGAATAATCCATCCGATCGACTCCGCTACTCGTCAGAATCATAGATGTACTCTTCCGACAGAACCTGGTGTCCCTCCCCCCTAGCCTGCTCGCCCCTTTCCGCATCCTCTTCTTTCTCTTCAAAGTCATCTTCGTACTCTCCGCCCAGGTCCTGGCCATAGTATGGCATCATATTGCTTCTGCCCGCGTTCCATGTTTCGTTATCAACGATTCCATGTTCCAGCATGCCCTCCCAGATGTCGAAAATATAATCCTGACAATTCCAATAAAAGCCTTCTCCGGGAATTGGAATGCTACTGATTACTGCCATGAGTGTGTTCCACCAGTTCTCTTCTAGTACGCACAGGGAGGTAAGGGGTTGAAGGCATCTTCTCGAGTTCAGTGGATTCGTTTGACGGCATTGGGACCTATACGGGCCGTCTTCCTGGTCCTGAACCACTTCAAAAGTGTACCATTGTCCTGATGCTGCATGTACGACAGCCAATGCCCAGTGATAGTAGTTTCCGGAATGCGGCCGATATATGGCACAGTAGACGCCAAGTCCAGTAAATTGGCTTTGGTCTGCGCTCTTAGACTTCTTGCGAGATTTGCAATCCTTCTCCTTAGACTTGTTCTGAGATTGGACTTTAGACTTGTCCTTGGCCTTGTCCTTAGCCTTGTCCTTGGCCTTGTCCTTGGCCTTACCCTTGGCTTTGTCCTTGGCCTTTTCCATCTCTGGCATTTGCGGATAGGGTGAAAGTGTGAGGCGTTCCTACTTCAAGATGGGAGAATAAAACCGAAATGAGGGTTTGCTCGAATGAACACTGACGCCGGAAACCGTCATGATTATCTTATGAACTGGCACGCGTACATGAGGGTCATGTCTCCTATTTATATCCCCATTATAGATTAGGGTCGATGAATATTCGCTACCCATAGTTACTTACTTTGAAGATTGTGCATAATGTGGAAGCGTTACGTGTCACAGCACCCTTCGAGCTCTAGGCGACCACGCTGCAACCCCTGATTCCATTAAATCGCCCGTAAACGCCATGATATGGCCACTATGCAGTATCATATTAATTGAGCAATCCGGCTGAGGGTTGCCTGCCAGTGGCCACCATTACCAACATTGCCAACATTGCCAGCATTGCCAGCATTGCCAACCAGATCAACCTGACCCGTCCTACCCATCCTGAACCAAATCTGCCATGCGGTCGTGCTGCAGCACGATTGCTAGATCTACCCGGAGCCATAACGTAGCAAAGTCACAGGAGAGAGCTGAAGCTTTGTTATTTTCCTGTTCAAATTTGGAAGGCCATCATGATTACCGGTTGAGTCATTAAACGAACCGCTGCGGCTTAATTTCAAGAATGCAGGCATGCTGCATAAGGAAGATAGGGTTGTACTTGTTTCCTCTCGGGAGCTGGGAGGCATGGTGAGTTAATAACAGACTACGCATGTATGGCACCTGAGCCTCTGATCACAGCAAGCCCCCGAGAAATGCATGCCATGGCTCATGAGCCAAGTGACATAGCACATGCAATCTTTGATCATTTGTGATCAAATCCAGAGCCTTGTTCCCAGAAATGACCGAATCAACCGGAGGAAGACGAGCCGCACCTCTCATTACCATTGGACAATACCGTGGTCACTGGTGACATGGATAGCAGCGGCCCATGAGCGTAAGTTTACAGATATTTATTCTTATTACCCTACCGTTGTCAGTCTAAACTCTTGCTTTCCACCCATGGCTCGCTGTCTTTATCGGGATCACCGACTTTCCACATGCAACATGAGCTTACTCCCAGGTCAGGTCCCAGAGGCAGCGATAATGTTCACCGTTACAACGGTTTTTCTGGCCCCTTATCTCTATTTCGTGATCAGGCTGAAGCCACGGAAAGTCCCACGTAGACGAACCGTGGCATTGATATCTACTGCTTCTCTCTTTCTAGGGACCGGGATCATATTCGCCGTATTGTTTGGGGCTGCGGCAAATGGAATCCTTCCGGAAATCCTCGCTTATCCGTTTCTCACTGCTTGGAAAGGAGCGACTATGCTATGTGTGGATGTCATAGAAGTAAGTACCTTTCAGTTCAGACACCGGTCACACTGCTGGATTAAACTGACGGCTTGAAGTTGATCCAGGCCTTGGACCCCTTGATACACGCCAGCTTTTCTCACTCTTCTGGACCTAGTTATTCTATTAAGGCGAGGATCATCATTTTTGGACTAATACTAGTTTTTCATCTACCTTTCATTGGGCTGTCTCTCTGGCAGCTGAACCGAGCTGTTATTGAGTACTGGTGGGCTGCACCAATGATATCACATTTGAGCACCGCTATGATGGCGTTTGTGGTTGAGAGAAAGATCAAACTCTCTCGCCGTTTTGTTAATGGGCTGTCACATCAGCTTCAACGAGAACAGCCACCGTCAAATCAAGGTCTACCATGGCTGGGAGCAATTAGCGGATTGGCATTTTTGGGATCGCTTTTGTTGCTAATCTCTTCTGTAATCGGTTGGGTTACGCATCAATTCGGAGGTCAGTGCGGATTCTGTCTGGTGGTTTTGACAGTACCGGCAATACCTTTGGATAACATGATTAAACGACATGAGAAACGAAGGAGGGAGAGACATATGCAGTTATCTGTAGCCGGAGGGTCGGGCAATGAACCGTCCACAGAGCAATTAGTGTATGAGAGTCGTGAACTACAACGACTGTAATCGACAATGTCGTCCGTCACACCGCACAGCTTAGAGTCTAAGGTGTGTGACCTGAAGTCCCAGCGCTTCTAACCTTTACTGCCGCCAGAAACGTTAACCTACGGCGCGAAGAAGTCTTGAAGAGGAGAGATAGCAGCAGAGGGTGGCCTAGTGGATGTGATGCGTGAAGTTAACCCAGAGATCGATCAGGCAGTTGTCTCCGGCTTTCCATGGCGAGGCTTGCGTGATATTCGCTCAGAGGCGCGAGAAGCATCTAAAGAGTAATTCAAGAACGACGGAAGTTCTGTCCATCTAGACACCTCCTATATTAACGCTTGTCTCAATAATGGGATTTTAACTATAGCCCCTGTCAGGTAATTTTCCGATTTCTTGCAATGCGCGCCGCTAACGGCGTTCGAGAGTACGCATAGCTGCATAGCCTTACAGCGATTAGGTGTGTCCGGACCTCCATGCATTGACCACAAGACATACGGAGACCGCCATACATTGACCAGCCATACATTGACCAGCCATACATTGATCTTGCCAGACAGTGTGACCTGCCATACAGCGACTAAAGAACGTGCTAGCCAAGACGAAGGCCTTCCTCCAGAAGGCTACGAAAGAAGGGAATAAGACGGTCAGGGCACCCGAATTCACCGTCTTCCTACAAGCGACGATCTTGCAGGCATAGTAGGCGCCGGTATACATGTCGACAACCTTGTGCCTTCACCCTGTCCTCCCTGCCCAAGCTTTCCAAGCTTCGTATATCGGACCACTTTGTGTTCTTCAGGTTCGAGTGGGGGTTTGAACCGAGTGTTATGGGGATTGCAGGTAACTGTCGATGAAGGCTTATGAGGTAGTTGTTAATGTCTCGGATTGCAGACACTGGAGGCCCAGAGAGATAAGTCGCTGCATAGTTCCCTCGTACGTCCGGTCAGGATCGGGTGGGCAGGCAAACGCTAGCTTCTGGTCAGTCAATGCAGCTTCATCTTGGCCACGCGTTCTTGGTGATATATTGTTCTGTCCTGAGTAGTCGATAGTCCTGAAGAGCGTTTCATTGTTACAACCAGAGGAGGATTCAAGATTGAACAAGTCGGGTATAAAAGAATTGAGGTCACCAAACAGCATAAGTGTGGATAGGCTAACTGAGGCTCAGTTGGGTCTTTGATCGATGATCGTGGGGCAGGCAAACGCTAGCTTCTGGTCAGTCAATGCAGCTTCATCTTGGCCACGCGTTCTTGGTGATATATTGTTCTGTCCTGAGTAGTCGATAGTCCTGAAGAGCGTTTCATTGTTACAACCAGAGGAGGATTCAAGATTGAACAAGTCGGGTATAAAAGAATTGAGGTCACCAAACAGCATAAGACTGCAATGCCATCGAACGCGGCGTCTACTAGCTGTCAGCTAGTGCCTATCTTAGCCCTAAAAAGTAAAAACTGGTCACACGTAGACGCCACTACAGTAGCGCCTATAGAACAGTCTCCCACTCGTCTATATAACTCACTGCTCGGCACCCACGCTCACGTTTCACGTTTTTTTTTCTTTCCTCCTTTCCTTTCAAACAGACACCTGAAAGGCATCTACAATTGCCCCCTACGACTCGAAAGCCATTACGCGATACCACCCAGAGCTTCATCGCCACCTACCTGATATATGAACGCGCATGTGTTAGGTAGGTGTTGGGCTTCACAGAACAAGTGCCTGTGTCAGGCTCATTCTTTCATTTCACAAGGCAGCCAGCCAGCCGCCTTTCTTCTCAAGCTCTCAAGCTCGTTCCGAAAAGGCATTGGCAGGCCCCGGAGGGGACCGATCTCGTGTGTTACTGGCCACTGCACCTTGTCCGCCATGGCGACAACTAGCGCCTTGTAGCGGCTTTGCCAAGTTACCAGTGACTCAGACAATACTCCCACTAGCCACCAGGCCTGACGCAGGTTGGTTACCAGCGGACTAGGTCCTAGGCTGCACTGGTTACCTGCCACTGAACATTGTGCACCACGGCGGTTACTAACAGCACCACGGCGGTTACTAACAGTACCAGGGCAGCCGTAGCTTCCAGCTACAGGTTACTGGCACTCGCCAGGTCCCCTCCTGCAAATGACCAGCAACCTTGGCTGGGCGGTTACTGGACGCTTCGGGATACCTGCAAGGACGCTTGGTTGGTTACTGGCCACCATAGCTGGGCGGTTACTGGCATCACCTAGCTACCGCCAACAAGCGCTTGGAGGTTACTGGCCCCTATTGGCTACTGACAATCTCTGCCTAGCGGTTACCAACGCCTTCAAGCAACCAGCACTCTACAAGGTCATGGGTACTGGTATCTTCGTACTGAGTGTCTTGGCGGTTAGCGGTAACCGTGACCTGGGTTTTTGTGTAGCTACTGGCACCATACCACGCATCATCTTGACAGTGAGCAGTAACCTGCCCCCGGTTTTTCGAGAAATTACTGGACCTTGCTACTTATTGTTTCGGCGGTGAGCGGTAACCTAGTCCCGGGGTTCATTTGTAGTTAAGTGCCTTCGCGCGCCGAGGACTGGTAACCCAGTTCTTAGGCCCCCGACAGGTGCTGGCAGCTTCAGAAACTGCGGCACAAATTCTGTTCTTCTTACCTATTGTGCAGTTACTGACAGCCGTGAAGTTCACTATCATGACTCGACCCTTTGTAGCAGGGGGAGTTCTGTCTGCCCCCCGATAATTAGGCCATTGAGATTCCCTTATCGCTACTTTATTTAAGCGAACCGCGACGAAGCGTTATGGTCAAATCGGACCTTCAAAAATGACAGACGGGTAAATTTATTATGTATCAAGATGCGAAGCAAACCCTCCAGTGGAGATAAGTTAGCCAACATACAAAGCTAACCGGCAAGTCACGAGTCATCGAGGCGCTGGTCGAGCTCTTTGCGTCAAAGGATCAATCGAATCGACTATTGATAACGGCGACGTCAGGGACCGCGGCAGCGCGGATCAACGGCGTCACGATCCACTCTGCCTGCGGCTTCTCCAAAGGTCTCGCGGCAATCACGAACACAGCCAAGGATCTCGACCGGGTGCGATTACCGCAACAGGCGGCGCGGTTCGTCAACGGCCAGTCCCGGATGGACTGGCAGGAGAAGGAGGTGCTGGTGATCGACAAAGTGAGCATGCTCGGGGCGCGGACACTACACGCGGTGAACGAGCAGCTCTGCCGGCTCCGCGGGTCGCAGCAGGATTTCGGAGGGATCCCCATCGTCCTCTTCTGCGGAGATTTCCACCAGTTCCGGCCGGTCCAAGAGCGGTCGATCCTGCTCCCCAGCGCGGCCGTGTCGTGGGACGTGGACAATTCGTTCAAGGCCGAGCAACGGCATCAGCACGACAGGGCGCACGCGTTGTGGAAGAAGTTCACGACGGTCGTCATGCTGGACGAGCAAGTGCGCGCCGCGGGGGACGCGGAATTGCAGAGGCTGCTGAGGCGAATCCGACAGGGCGTGCAGGACCACACGGATCTGGACCTCCTCAACTCAAGATGCTACCGGGAGGGTAAGCGGATCCCGTGGGAATCAGGCATCACCGTGATGACGCCGCTGAACCGAAACCGGTGGAACCTCAACATGGAGGCGAGCCTGGTGTTCCAGATGCAGCAGCGGTCGACGATGCGCATCTTCATATCCGAGCACAAGTGGAGGGACGGTTTACCGACAGAGGAAGAAGCCACCATGGCTCTCAACCAGGGCGACGACAGCGCGATACCGGTACCGGCCATTTTTATGTTCGTGCCGGGGATGCCGGTCGTCGTGAACCACAATACCCACCAGGGGCTGAAGTTGGTGAACGGCGCCAGTTACACGGCGCTGGAGGTGGTCATAGACAAGTCGTATCCGTGGCATCGGGTCTCGGCGGACATGGCGGTCCACTTCGGGCCGCCGGCGGGCATAATGCTGGAGTCGGAGACGAGGAGATGTCTCCACTTCGTCGGGATGCCGCCGGGCACGATCTTGCTGACACCCATGACCGTCAAGATAGAGTGCCAGCTAAAAAAAGGCCGTGGCAACATAACGACGTGAGCCGAAAGGGCCTACCCTGCGCGGCAGCCTTCGCGTGCACAGACTATAAATTCACCTTCCCCTGTATTATTACTTCTTGGCATGGAATTGTTAAGAAAGTAGACGAAATTACACCAAATTGCTTAACACTTGTCGAAAACTTCGTTTTCCTGCGCGTTGCGCAGCCTCGGCGGCGGTGGTGGCAACGGCCACCCCCAGCCCGCCATACGAACCGGATCCATTTGATCTCGGCATCTATACCCCCAACAACTTAGCTCGAGGCGCCCGCGCAGCCCTCCTCCGAGACAGCTCCCCCGTGGAGACCACCGACATTGACTATAAATTCACCTTCCCCTGTATTATTACTTCTTGGCATGGAATTGTTAAGAAAGTAGACGAAATTACACCAAATTGCTTAACACTTGTCGAAAACTTCGTTTTCCTGCGCGTTGCGCAGCCTCGGCGGCGGGGGTGGCAACGGCCACCCCCAGCCCGCCATACGAGCCGGATCCATTTGATCTCGGCATCCATACACCCAAGAACTTAGCTCGAGGCGCCCGCGCAGCCCTCCTCCGAGACAGCTCCCCCGTGGAGACCACCGACATTGACTATAAATTCACCTTCCCCTGTATTATTACTTCTTGGCATGGAATTGTTAAGAAAGTAGACGAAATTACACCAAATTGCTTAACACTTGTCGAAAACTTCGTTTTCCTGCGCGTTGCGCAGCCTCGGCGGCGGGGGTGGCAACGGCCACCCCCAGCCCGCCATACGAGCCGGATCCATTTGATCTCGGCATCCATACACCCAAGAACTTAGCTCGAGGCGCCCGCGCAGCCCTCCTCCGAGACAGCTCCCCCGTGGAGACCACCGACATTGGCGTTTCACCCGCACGCGGAAGGACTGCCCAGACGCCCCCGTCGCCACTCACCCGGATGTGCAACGCTGCCAATGTGGAAGGACAGCAGCTCGACGAATTCCCTGCACTGCCTACGACGGTCACACACGAGCAGCGGTCACCCATTGACATCACCTATGCAGCTAACCAGCTCGTCGACGCGCAAGCCGCCGCCTACAACGCCAAACTCAGGGTCTTCCGAACCTTCTGTGCACATTTCAACGAGGCTGCCAAGGAGTTTACTACCGGGCCGGAACGCGACTTCGCCAAGCACTTCTCCAGTAGCCTCCTCGAATTTTGGAAACAGACTCTGGCCAACACCAACTGTGCATCTACACTGACCTATAGCAGCATTGCCGCCAATGGGACCGCCTCTCCGACTCGGTTGACCACTACAGACACTGCAAACCCACAACACAAGCCTGCTGCCACTCACCACCAAGGGCAACGATCGCCGGTGCCCGCTCCACCTCGAGAAGACCTTCGGGTCTTCGTCCGCCTTGAAGCCGACGCCCCAGCCAGAAACCACATCGGCTACGCCATACGAGCTCACGTAGCCAGCAAGACGGGCCTTGAGCTCAATCGAATCCCGCAAGTCCTCCAAGTGAATTCCGGCTGGGCCATTCGCGCCGCAGACAAACTCACCCGTGATCTGCTTGTAGAACGCCAAGCCGAATGGGCCGATGATCTTGGCGCAACGGCCGTTGAGACCAGTCAAAAATGGTACAATTATGTCGTAGACAACTGCCCTCGGAGGCTTACAGACCTTTACGGAAACGAAGTGAACTACGACGCTGCCGTCCGTGACGAAATAAACAACCAGACGGGACACACGCCGGTCAGCATCCGAGTCCCCCGCCGTGACAACGAACAGCTTCCCTACAAGGCACTCATCATCTCCTTCCTTGAACCGACAAAAAGACCTTGGAGCCTATTTGGCACCAGCCGACTAGCCAGACACATCGAAAGAACGAACCCTCCCAAACAATGCGAAAACTGCTGGGACTACCACACCCGGCATGCCTGCAATAGACGAACACGATGCAAACGCTGCGGAAAGACAGACCACGCCAGTGACAGCTGCACTGCCCCCGAGCAGTGCGCCAACTGCCTCGGGCCACATGCCGCGGACCTCGCGGCGTGCCCGGCGCGGCCAAAGAGAGTTCATGGCCTGCTTCATCGTCTCCCCAAAGAACAACGAGCATTGATCAGACAGATGGGATCTCGCCTCTTTCAACAGCACCAGGCTGCACAGCAGCGACAGCAATCTCAGACGGAACCTAATGGCCAGCCAGCATCGGAGGCCGTCACAGAACAACAGCGTGCCCCAGTGGCAGTCATGAACCTACCTCAAGAACATGTCAACCCCCAAGCCCTGACTAGCTTCTCCACCTGCACCCTACCAGTTCTGCCATCGTCGTCCCCGATGCGCCTCAGGGCCGTGGAACTCAGACCAGAAGCGGCGCCGAGACGTCCCCTGCTGACATCACCTAAGCGGCGCGTGCCAATACCAACCCGTCCTCTCCATGACTCGGCGGCCAAGAGTACACAATTCCGACAAGAAGACACTCAAGGTCTTTCA
>KQ030928.1:0-13572 GCA_000956045.1 Hirsutella minnesotensis 3608
ACAACTTTGCAAGTTCTTTCTTATGAATACAATGTACAAGTTTTCGGTTGTGTCTAGGCATCTCGGGGCAGCAACTGAGCGAGGAACGAGAGGTCTCCGACTAACCTCTTACGGACGGTAGTTCCCGTCGCATGTCTGATTCGTTAAAGCTTATGTGCAACGCGTTGTACGAATCCGATCTCAATCCACGCACATGTATCAATAGTTCGCAGATGTTATCGTGGTTTCAAGTTCAGCGATTGGAGGCTTGTCGGCCCGATGAATCCTACCCGCCAGACTTGATTTACGGGGGCGGGTCTCGAGATGGAACTCGGATTTTGGCTCCATCCGACATGATTCATGAGGACGGCTGGGAAGCGAAGGAGCATACGGTATGGATCGTATGCGACTTGAGGATTAGCAAAAGTATGGCTGTTGTGACTGACTTGGGCCTTGATGGTCTCGCAACACTCAGTGAATCGATTTCAGCTGAGAAGATGCATACGTAGCAAATCGGGGATGGGGTTCGGCCCTTCGGGGGTAGGGTTAAGGCGGGGGGGGGGCCGCGGGGACTTGGCGGAAATGGAAGAGGGCCGGCTCACGGGACGGGAAGGTCGCGAAGGCGATGGCGGGAGGGTTGGGATGGCGAAAGAGAGAAAAAAAAAGCACGACAAGAGTCACAAAGACGAGGCAACTCGACCAAGCGTCAGTGCATGATACTATCGCGCGGAGGGAGCGGTGCTCGGCAGTACGAGGACGGTAAGGGTATTATCGCGCAAGCGCCGGCAGCCGACTCCGATGCCTTGAAACAAGGCATACGATCGCTGCCAGATTCAGCAGCTCATCGATTGCAACTCCGACCTGGTTACCCGACGGAAGTTGTCGTCGAAACGACTCGTTCTCCGCGGCCCAGCAGCTGGTCCAGTCAATCTCTTCCATGATGATGATTCAGCCTCGGATCTACTAACCGATTCTCGCGAGGAGATCAAATGGCTGAAGCTGGAGATAGCGGAGGAAGAAACGACTATCGGAAGAAAGCAGCGGATGTTCCGAGAACAAACCTAACCCATGGCCCCGAGCGCTCCACGCGCCGGCCGTCAAGACCCGGAGTATCGAACCCGGAGTTTAGACCCCCTAGCTCCGGATGGCTCCCGGACGCCCGACAATAGATCTATTGTTGGAAGAGACTAGTTGTCTCTGGATGGTTCTATGGTCACGACTCACGAGTCATGACACTTGTCAGCATGTCTATATAAGACATAGCCTTCCACTCCTTTCTGTAGCTAGAGACAAGCATCAATAGATTATTCTCTCATTCATTTCCAGTCCGCAGGTGCGGACAACAAGAGATAAAACCTCGGTCTCTACAGTCTTCTTTAGACTATAGATTCCAGCCTCAACTCCACGGGCTTTCTCGGCAATTGCAGGTATTGCCTTCTGGATTAACTCGGCCTGGCTATCCTCACGAGGCTCCTCAGGGGCTGAGTAGTATTATCATCGAGGAAATCATCTTGATCCACGATTCGAACTTTCGAAGATCCTCGTCGTCCATTTTAGTTTCAGACCCATCCCCGATCATCATACACTGCACCAATCTTGCCACTACTCGCTTCATGACTGGCCTGCTTGAAGGCCAATTTTTCCAAGTGTTCAGCGTTCTGTCGAACTTGATCCTGTGTGTTAGTATAGAAGGTGGTTAGTGCGCCGACTGCCCTTGGTTAATCTCGTTGGATTTCTCGCTTTTACGCCTTAGCCACGGGACAAGACGCCTTCTACGCCTTGACCCCACGTAAGCGCGCTGAAACAATTACACAGGGCCTTGGCCAGGCTTGAGGACACATGCACATGCCTGGATCGGGACACGGCTCAACGCTTCTCCGCCCATGCTTGGTATAAGGGTCCCCCGCGCCCCCGCGACCCAACCGAGCATCAGGTTGGAAGTGAGTGGATACGAACACGGACCTGTCCCTAGGCACTTACGTCAGAAAGTGCAGTACGTACATCAAACGACCGAGAGGGAAGTGGATGCGTGTGTAACGCCTGGATGACGGAGGAAGGAGGGCGCGCTGTGGGAACGGGCAGAGAATCATGCGCGAGAAAGGGACCCACTCCCGGACGGACACGTGCAGGAGCCGGGGGCGACACACTCGGTAGAGTATAAAGAGGGCTTGGTCCCTCGCTTTCCCTCTCACCTGAGAAGGTTTGTTCTTCATTTCTTTTCATCCTTTAGATGAATTGGTTGATCTTTGACGATTGTCAACAGACGCAGAGCTTGACCTGGTAAGGTCACGAACATTCCTATCCGAGAGCAGATATTTCCACGGCACTCGAAGTGCCCAGAGGATTGCAGTCGTCAGTGACGATTTGGTAGCCAGTGGCTTCCGGACCAGACAGCCGGGTAGGTCTGATTCAGGTGAGTGTTTGGTTTTCTGCCGAGTGGCAGTGTCGTCCGGTGGATGTTTTCTTCTGAAGCTGAGCGAACAGAGTGCACACGAGTGCACGACAACGTGTGACTGTCAACACCGCATCTTTGCTTGAGAGGCTGTACAGGCGTGCCGATTGAGTCAAGCCATACGGAACAAGTTGTTCCGGGGACAAAAACCCAGGAAGAAGCCTTCCACTGCTCGGTTCAAGCGAGAGGAGTTCATACGGTAGGATGACAACCAGACATTGCAGTAATCAATATATATTGATAAGTATGGGCATATTTATTGTTAAGCTTATCGATATCGATAACAATATAGAAGTCGCCTATCAATATGTATTGTTAATATGCCCCTATTTTGACTTGATTGCCTGTCTCAGGCGTACTTACTTTTTCCACACGTCAGCCACGGCACAGAAAGGGCTTCGGCACGTACTTGTAGCATTCTTTCAATGAAGATTCTCCAAGCCCTCCATTTTGCTGATTCAAGTGCACGTTCCCTCGGTGTCTCGGTTTTGACAATGGAACAATACGTGTCCCGTGTGCCAGAGCTTGACATCGCGTCAAACCCTTGCTCATCAATTCTGCCTTCCGATAGTGTCTCGCAATCTGCCAGTATACCTTCGGCATCGGAGTCTTCGCCTCCAGCAGCAGTCAAGAGGAGAAAGTTGAGAGCGACATCGACTTGGCATCACTTTCGACAGGCTCGAGGCGATGAGCCACGCACGGCGGGTGGCAATCTACTCCACTACTGTAAACGTTGTCGCAATCCATCGTGGTCAACCCACATTTCTGGCAACGCCCGCTATCATCTCGAAAAGGTCCATCACGTACAGGTCAGAGAAGATACGACGAATGCTCGCTGCAAGCGTCAAGTAGCCATCGAGAATGCCTTTGCGAGAACAAGCGAAAAGCAGCTGAGGCTGGCTCAAGAGAGCGAGGTCAATATTTTGCGGAGCGTGATCAATGTCGATGCCTTCCGAGAGGCGCAGATGCTACTTTCCGCGAACAGGCATCTGCCGCTGAGCTGCGCGACGTGGCCAGAGTATCAGGCACTTTTGACCGCGATCAATCCCGCAGTCGAGGAGTTCTTGGTCGACTCTAGCAGCACGGTCGCTTCGGACCTCGACAGAGCCTACGATACGCATCAACAATCCGTGTGCCGGTGGCTCGAAGGCGCTCGGAGTCTTGTGCATATCGCGATGGATGTGTGGTCTTCTCCTCAACGCAAGGCATACATCGCTGTCCATGCGCAATGGGTTGACGAGGCATACAAGCCTCGCAAGGCGTTGCTGGGGCTGCCAAACCTGCGCCGGTCGCACGCGGGCGCAGCTATGACGCCGCACCTAATGAAGATCATCCGGAGATACGGCATAACACAAAAACTCGGCTATTTCACTGGGGACAATGATGCTAAAAATGACACTTGCCTCCGTCAGCTTTCTGCTGATTTATCGCAAGAGCATGGCTTGGCCTTTGATCCGATATCCTCTCGAACACGGTGCGCCGGCCACATCATTAACCTTTCCCTGCAAGCCTTTCTCTTTGCGACTAGCGAAAGTGCCCTTCGGGCCGCCATTGAACAGGCGGACGATGAGTTGAATCAAACTACTGTTGCAGATGCCTTGCATGACCAACTCCATTCGGAATCTACGCCAAGAACTCACGCCAAGCGCAGGAAAAGAAATGATACTGCCGGCTGGCGGAGCATCGGTCCAATGGGAAAACTTCACAACATTGCCGTGTTCATTCGCAACTCTACAATTCACAACGATGCATGGGACGACATTGCCGGGAAAGCCCTCGGTATCGACAACATCACGCGATGGAACTCGTGGTTCAAGCTGCTTGATGCCGCCATCAGCCAGGAAGGTCCATTGTCAGTCTTCGTCAATCAGTATCATAGAGAGCTTGAGGACGACATCCTGACTCATGATGACTGGCAAGTATTGAAGATGACACACGAGTTTTTGCAGCCATTTCACCAGGCCACCATGGAGCAGCAAATGGCTTGGGCCTCAATAGATCAGGTGCTAGAGAACATGGATATCCTCTTTGTGCAATTCGAAGACGCAAAGGTCAGTCGTAAACTCTAGCTGTATTGCCTTCGGGCTGCTAAAAGAGGCTCAACTTCGATGCAGGTCAAGTACGCTGAGAACGCTCATATGGTAAACTCGATTCACATGGGCTGGTGGGTTCTTTCAAAGTATTATGAAGAAACCGACAAAAACCCCGTGTATGCCACGGCACTATTGCTCCATCCAGAAAAACGGCGGAGGTATCTCGACCGTCATTGGGCACCAGAGTGGCGACAGACAGCCATTGCTGCTGCACAGCGACAATGGGCGAAGTATAAGGACAGACCGATTTCGTCGGAGAGAACCGCGCGGCCCAGTTGTGAAGCGCGAGAGGTCGCTTCTTACGAGCGCATAAGGCAGTCAATGAGTGTTCTGGATGAGCCCGGCGATGAAGACGAGTTTGACAAATTCATCAATGCTCCTCCGAGACATATGCTGACTGCCAATCCGCTTGAATGGTGGTGTCGTGAGGAGCAGAGAGCCGAGTATCCACGCTTGCATCAGATGGCCCTTGACATACTCAGCGTCCCAGCGATGTCGGACGACCCGGAGCGGGTGTTCAGCGTTCTCTTGCACAAGGCGGACACTTTCTTGGGATCGAGCTCGACTTTCCGCGGACAGGACTGAAAAGCTGCAATGCTTGAGCAATTGGGTGAGGAATGACTTGATTCGCAAACTGTATGTTGCGGTTGATGACGAGGTCATGGATATCGGCAGCGCCAATGGAGACGGAGATAAGCATTCGATCTTATATTAATAATTATTGATAAGCTTAACAATACATATCAATATAGCCGCACTCTAAACAATACATAACAATATGCCGAAAATATGTATTTATTTATTATTGGAATGTCTGATGACAACCCTGCCTTGGTCCCAGGGACTTTTGAGTCCACCACCTAGCCCTCCATCTTCCTTGCTACGCACGAACCTTGGGGTGATTAACGGCAGCGCTTCGACGTTGAATGTGGACCCGGGCCTTTTATACAAGTGGCGCAACATATGTTGTTGCTGGTTTGACACGACACAAGACAAGGTGTCTGGTCTTTCCTTCCGCTGTCTTTTTCTTCCCTTTGAGGGGATGTTTAAATATGAGTGCCTTGGAGAGGCGAACGGCTGTCTTCTGTACGGAGTGGTTGCTTTATCAGATCACGGTGGAGACGTGGCACTATTGACGCATGCCTTCCCCGAGTGGGTGAACTTTGTGTTTCCCATTGGTCCCGAGGACGGTGATGAGTTCTTTATCCGCATCAGAGGCATCCTCCTGCGAAGCAGGGTGAAGGCGTTGCCCGGCCATTCAGTGACAGAAATACTGTAGTTGATGAACAGTGCTGGACGTGGTTTGACGCGAATCCAGAAGATACCAAGATGGCTATCCCCCAGACTGGAGAGAACATGGCATGGCGTGGTTGAAGGTGGGAACATTGCTAGTACAAGGCCATTGGCTGCAGACCGTAGACACGGTGAAGAGTAAAGGCGACACAGAAGCGCAAAGCAAACCCCGTTTACAAGATTTGGATTGAGGATCACCGCCGGAGGCCCCCAAGCAAGACTACGTCCCCCACCGGAGCGAAGCGAAGGTTGCATACCGGAGCGGAGCGGAGGTCATGTTCAAAGGCCTTTACGTGCAAGGGCTACAGATAGTAATATATCCACGACTTTTCTTTACCTTGCTTTCACCCCGTGATCTGAACCGTAGAGAGTGGAAGCGTGAGCGACCACGAACATGAGAGTAAACGACACCAGTAGTGGCCACGGGAGCGAAGCGACTGTGAGAACACACGAACGGGAGTGAGTGAATGTTTGTGAGCGTAGTGAACATGCGAGTGTATACGAGCAACGTACTCAGTCGACTGAGAGGAGACAAACAACACCACAACGCGGGCCAACCGACAAGAGGAGGCAAGTGAGCGTAGCGAACGATTGGAAATCAACGACAGGCCGAGGGTCCCCCGGCCCCCGGCCCCAACCCACCATCAGGTCGGGGTGGTACGACGAAGGAGTAGGACCAGAGAATACCTCGAGAGAGGGTCTTACCTGAAAGGGAGTAGGCGGACTGCAAGGGTGCTAAACGCAAGTGAGTGAAAGGAACGAATGGGAGCGAAGCGAGCATGCGGGTGGGCTGCAGATTATGATGCAGCTGGTGTGGTGGCCTGCCCGGAGTGGAGGACACGCACGTGACGGATGTCATGCAACGGAGTGAAAAGGATGCGAGGTCGACTTTTCCAGGCCTGGGCAAACTTAGACTTGTATTCTCACTTCCCCACCCGAGCAGGTGGAGGTGACTCAAGGGACTTGGAACACGGCATTCTAGGGGGGATGGTCCGGGAGCATTTTCCTCGGGACAGGTCGCGAGGGTGTACGAGGTATGAGTGTAAGTCGATGGATCCCCCCCCATAACGGAACGTGGGTCGAGTTGGATCGACACGAGGTTGTCATTTGATGTGAAGATGAAGTCCCATCCCCTCTCCAGTGAGTGGCCGCCTGGCGGTCAAGCAGTCAAGGTGCTGCGCTGTCTCATCAATGGAGACTTGGAAACGGATTCATGAGGCTGAGTATGCCGACAACTCACCATTCCACCCTGTTAGGGTATCGACGAGTGCCTGTCGAGGACGGTTGGATATTACGAGAGTATCACACGAGCCCACGGTTCTCATCTCGGGAGACGAGGATCAAAGTCAGCACGGACATGATGGCGAGAGATCATCTGACCATTGTGGTGAATCGGGATGGGGTGACGACCCGAATCATTGTCCGTTAAGGCATCAAGGGCTGTTGATGGAAAAGAGCTGCGACTGGTGGAGTCTCTCTGGATAACGAGAGTGCGTGAACTGGAGTGAGATGAATGACAAGAACTGTCAAGCCCATCTCTCCTCTCAAGTAGGCACGGAGGGGGACCGAAGTGGATTAAGTAGTAGATAGAGAAGCGAGTGGGATGAAACAAGGTGAATGATGACCTCGTATACAGACGAGAGTCGGACTGGAGGTAGAAAGCCGGAGCAGAGAGGCGAAGGTGGAGACGGAAAGAAACTGGAAGGCCATGATGGGAGACTTGACGGTACAAGGGATGTGAACTAACCTGAGCCGGATCTCTAGAGACGATTCCCCGTGCCCACTTGACTCCTGGTTTACCTTCCCGAAACAGAGTTGAAGATGGCTTCACTCGTTCACATTTGTAGGTACCGCTGGATGGTCAATGTAGAGGATGAGCTGAGTAATGAATCTGTTCTTGTAAACCTGACCAACGGAGGATGAGAAAGTGTATGCCTTGACAAAGAAAAACTATCCTGCCACCGTTCACAAGATGATCCCGACATCCCTGGCTACCAATAGACACGCTCCAGAACGTAAGCCTATACCTTCACGTAGACATCACCTTTCAAGCACTACCAACTGAGTCCCGAAAAGATGGCCAGAACTATGAAACCTACCCCGAAGGGGTGCGACCAGGCCGAAGGACTGGGCGTGGATAGCAGCGAACAGAGTGAGCGTCAACCAGATGGCCAGTCATGACCGAGCGAGTGTAACGAGCAAGGGAACAACACGACGAGAGGAGTTGTAGACACAACGCCCAAGCAGTACCCGAGCGGAGCGAGGCATGTAGGCACAAGATAGTCCGCGAGTCTGGCGAGCGGATGGCGGGACCCTTATGGCGAAGGCTCCGAGCGAGTGAAGCGAGCGATGGGGCCAGAGCTCTCTCCTATGTTTGGTATAAGGGTCCCCCGGCCCCTGGCCCCAACCACAGTGCAACGGAGGTAGGTGAGCGCAGCGATGGGAGCTGTACGTACCCTGGAAGGGGTGAATACACTGGACGAGCGGAGCGAGGAAAGTGGCCATAGACCAATCAGAGCGGAGCGAATGATGGTGGCCACACTGCAGAGAATCAAGGAGGGTGGGAAGATGCAGGGCACCATGCAGCTACACGATCAAGTGGGTGTGGTCCCACTCCCGGGGGGAAGCTCGAGAGAGAGTATATAAGAAGGGCAGAGGGCCCGCCTCACCACAACCGAGTAGAAGGGACGGAGTGGTCCTGGTGCAGCCTGGAAGGTCAGTGGATACGCATTTTGAGTTAAGGAAAGACGTTGGCGTCATTGATATTGTCACTCGGGAAGGCTTGGCCTGAGAGATTAGCTGGTCAGGATTTGAGTCAAAGAGCTGGAGTCTCGCCGAGTAGCCATGCCGGGCATGAGTAGGTGTTGGAAGGAGCCAGCGTGTGAAACACCAACCCGTTCCGGGCTAGCCCTGACAAAGGATCACGAATCCAGTCAGGAGGCCACAGAGGGCGCCTCTGTTAGCCCTGAGTAACTAGACCCTCCTGATACCTGTAAAACAGGGCTGTTGAGAGGGCGGAAGCCAGGATAGGAAGGTATTTGGAAGTCACGATACCTATAAAGGACGAAGGCATCCTGCACAACTAGACTAGAGAGATCTCATGCATTCCTACTTTCAATTTACGCAGATTGTTCACTTTATGCTGCCCCTTGTGATTTACACCAACTGTTGACAGTAGGTCAACAGGAGCGGGTCGCTTCGTGGAGAAGGGTTCTCAGTCGTCCACGTCTTCCGGTGAGCGTGGAGAGCAGACGTTTCCGGATGAGGTTGAAGAAGCTAATGGTTTGGCTTTTCCAGGGAGTGGTGCGTCTCAGAGCAGCATTGGTAGTTTACGGGAGTTTATCGTTCCTGACTCGCAGAGCGGATCACCATCGATTGTAACGATAGGGTCGTCGACTCAGCAGGGTGAGCCTCGGACCCCTCCTTGCAGGCAACCATCTTTGGACACCGTCTACCGCCAAGTGGTGGAGGAAAGCAGGCTGAAGCGTAAGGCCCAGAAGGAACACGGCAGGCGGCGCCTGTTCAGGGTGAGCTCAGGTAGTCCGGGTTCGTCACCTGTGGTTCAGCGAAGAGATCGTAATCAGTCTGTTGTGGACCGAGCAGGTACAGTGTGTGCGGTGCATGCCTTCGTGAGAGAGTGGCCTCGGCTTGAGGAGCAGGTGCAGTCGGCGACGGAAAGTCTTGTCCGAGTGGAGCAAGGCCTGATGGCTGTGAGGGATCTATTAGACAGGTATGGGAGTGCGTGTGTCTGCACTCCGCATGTAAAGAAGGATCAGGTGTGTCCGCGGTGTGCGGAACGGAGAATTGAAGATGGTGGTGATGCCTATCAGCCTCCGGAAGTAGTTAAAGACGCTCATGATTTGGACTCTGAGTCGGATGTGGCGCCCCGTAGAAGAACGCGGAGGAATGGAAAAGTATTATGACGGAGGTGAACGGGAGTCCCGGATTGAAAGGGTTCCGTTGCTCAATTGGTGATACAAAGTGTGTGCCCATGTGACTACGAGATATCGCTTGACCAATCGATCCAGCCTTGACACTGAACCCAAGGGCTACCAATTGTAAATACGAGCCGAGTGAAGCTCCAACACGTTTACAAGTTGCAGATATTCAAGAGACAGCTACTGAGCCCCGCAGGGATGGCCTAGACTACGATCAGCCACCGGCAGGGTGCACCCCGTAGCGGAGCGAAGGGCTGTGCGAAGAGGGAGCGCAGCGACCGATAGCCAGAGCGTTCACAAGAGACTGACCAAGCGAGCATGGCGAGCGAGGGAACAATATGAGCAGAGTGAATCAATGTAAATGGCCCAAGCAGTACCCGAGCGGAGCGAGGCGTGTAGACACAAGATAGTCCGCGAGTGGGCGAGCGGATTGTAGGGACCCTTATTGCGAGGCTCCGAGCGAGTGAAGCGAGCGATGGGGCCGAAAACACTTATAAAAAGCCTCAATAAAGACGGCCTTTCAAACTCGTATCTTCTTCATAAATCAATAAACTCCTTGTCTGCTTCTGTACTGCGTCTAGAACTCGACTTTCCCCATTGAGCATCCATATCATGGCCAGCAACAACCCCGGAAACTTTGCCAACCGGCAAGTTTACCTTTCCCCTTGGCTCTCTTACAGCGCCAGTCTTTTGAAGCTTAACTGACAGTGTTCAGGCCCCAGGAGGAGGTCGAGGCCATTGCCTCCAAGGGCGGCCAATCCAGTCACCAGGGCGGCTTTGCGTCCATGAACCCCGACAAGCAGGTTCGTCTGCTCAATACACATTTCTCATCTTCAGTTCCTAATGCTTCGGCAGCGCGAGATTGCGTCTCAAGGAGGCAAGGCTTCGTCTGGCTCGTTTGAGCCCGGAAGCGAAAAGGCACGCAAGGCTGGGCAGAAGGGCGGATCAAAGTAGAGCAAGCCACGAAGGGCTCGTACATGCTATGTAAAGATGACAGCCCATGACCGACGCAGATTTTGGTTTCCAAACATCTCCGTAATTTGTGTATAGTGCTTACGAGGTGAGAGGAGAAACACGCGACCAAGGGCCACATTCACTCTTCGAACCTGACTTTGAAACCACCAAACGCCCATGAGCCTGAACCTATGCTTGATAATACAATCTTCTTTATGAAATTAACTTCAAATGCAGGCTCCCAAGTATGCTTCAAGTGCATGCTATCTCAACAAGTCAATCGAAAGAGTGCCTGTCCTCGCTGTACTCTGCCGGCGCCGGTACTTCTGGCCAAGAGTCACTTGCGCGCATCGCAAAGCGACAGCAAAATGCCGGCTGGCTAGGCGCAATTGTTTTCCCCCAATGCGTAGTCCGAAGTTGGCGATGGGTGGTAATGCGAAACTAACTCTAGGAGCTTCGTCTCCGCGCGCAGGATCGCGCATTAGTGCAAACAAAGCATCCTGCGGGCTGGAAGCAGGGGAGCTCGGCGGCCCTGATTGTGGTAATTTAGATATCCGAAAGACGTGCAAGACGAGGATGCAGAAGGGGACGATGACGACTTGGAAGAAGGCGTCGGGGCCGTCAAGATCAAACCGAGGGTATCGACAACGAAGATGATGCCGAAAGCGGAGTTTCTGAGCTGTCGAGTGCGCCAGATGAGGAATCCGACGAGGAGGAAGGAGCTTGGGAAGAAGGAGACGCTGCAAACGATGACGATGCCGACACCGCGCCATCCAATACCTGCATGTTTCCCAGATAGCGTCGTGGCGATGGATTTAAAGCTGGGCCGTTCCCTTCGACACTCTCTCAGTCTCAGTCCTCTAATCTATGGGCTAGTCTGTGAGTTCATGTTGAAAATGTGTGGTCTGGCGACTGCACTTGTCCAAGTCTACGACAACCTCGTCTCTGCTCTTGGAAGAAAGAGGCGCGGCAGCTGTGAGGCAAGTTCACCAATTAAGTTGACCAATTGTGATTCAAATGGTGCAATGGGTCTTTGTGCTGACTTTTTTGCAGATCTACAAGCCCGTTTACATTGACGGATACGGCACACTCCTGCTCTCCGATTCTGTACGCCTGCACCCGCCGCCCATTAAGCCTGGCATTTGTACTGATCGCAAACTATAGGAATCGGATTACTCTCATGGCAATCACTGCATCAACAGTTGACTTGATCATATTCGACTCGACACTACGCCTATCCACATCGAATCCCTCCCAGCTGAAGAGTTTCTCGCGCCTCACGGATCTCTAGCAGAGCCCGACATTATGAAGAGATTATTCCTAGAGGCACTGCACGCAGTCCAAGGTTCTAGAAGAGGAGGACTGCACCGACTTGGAAGAGGCCAATGGGTAAGGACTGCTGAGCCAAAGGTGTGTGCAGTCAATACGATTTCACACCCCCGTCACGATGACGTCGCGCTCAAGGAGCCGCCCCCTTCTGCAGGCAGGGATACCTACCGTTACATCGAGTGGTTAGGTCTAGGTCTTCGGCGAATTTGTCTTCATAACCAAAAGAAAAATTCCAGTTCAAAGAAAGTGTCCTTTGTCAAAATCAACGAAGCCTCTTCCAAATGCCTTCCTCGGAACGCTTGACTAACTTCGGTCTTTTCATCGACCCGACAGCTCATGTTCTTTTTTGTGCCCATCATTGAGTGCTGCTATGCCCTTTCAACCAAAGCATCTCGAGTGTCGACACACCTTAAGGACAAGCATGAAGTTCCAGAGGAAGCTAGAAAGGGGCTGACTAGATTCCTCAAAGACCTTCCGCCTCCTAGACTTCTTGACCCAGACGAGGTAGACCCACGTGCGGACGGTTCCCCAGAACAGAACATGACCTGCTGCGGGTTCACGTTGCCTTCCATGCATTTAAATCACCTCGGATTGCATCGGATTGCCTCGGATGGAATCGAATCGACTCAGTCCGCTCAAATCGCCACTAAATTATCTCCTGCCCCACCCAGACACATTGGGCAGCAACAGAAAATCCAATCCAATCCAATCCAATCCAATGTATTTTTCGTCCAGCAGCCATTGGCCGCTCAGGTCTCCGCGAGGGAGCACAGGACGTGCTGAGCTAGTGGCTATCTACATGCTACATATCACGTGGGTTTAACCGCTATCCAGCATTTCATCGGCTCGAAGGCGCTCAGGGTAGGCCCGTTGCCCGTCAGCGGGACGTCCGGGCGTGGTGGGAAACGCTGCCTGTAAATAGGTCAGCAAAGAGTGGTAAGGGCCTTTGCAGCCCACGGAGACCTCGGCGGGCACCTGGTCGAGAGACCGCAGCGCCCTTCGAGGGTAGTAGATATGATAGGGGAGTTTGGAGGGTAATGCGGGGAGAGGAAAGGGAAGAGTGGTTGCCTAGTGGCGTGGGCAGATTCCTCCAAAGAAGGAGCTTGCTTTCGCCAGTTTGACAAAGTTATCAAAGTCTTTGCCGATCGCGCGGGCGATAGCTCTAGGCGGCGACGGCGTCAGCCTCAAACGGTGTCGAGGCGCTACCTTCCGGCAATAGAAGATATGCGTTGGATCTTTTCGTCGGCCGCATGAGCACGTCAGTCGCTCATCGTGGTGATCGAACCTTTCATGATAGTCAGCAAAATCCCCATGACGGGTCCTTGCTGCAAGCAGGTGACGGAGCAGAGGCCGAGAAAGCGCCAACTCTGGCGGGCAGCCATTCGTTGCCGTCAGATCTAGATTTTTGTATTGCTCGGGCGCAGAAGCTTGCCACCAAATCTTGAATGCCTCTTTTGGCCGCTGTCGAGTAATCTTTCGTAGATGCGCTAGCGTCGGGGCGTTATCCGCCGGTTCTGGCAGAGATGCTCCCGCT
>KQ030929.1:1637-13555 GCA_000956045.1 Hirsutella minnesotensis 3608
TTTTAAAATCTTAAAAATATAAAGCTTTAAAGTTAAAAATTTATTTAAAAGGCAAAGGAATTATTTATAAGCTTTAATGCTTAATATGATATATATTAACTATTTTTAACTTATTTAAAGTAAAGTTCTTACTTATATCCTTATATAAGGATTTATTATATAATTATTAAAACTTAGTATAATATTTTAATATTAATTTAAAGTATTATCTTCAAAGCAGTATAAATACTAATATAAAATATATAAAATTAAGAAGCATACTTCTTAATATACCTTAGCTTAAGTTTTATTTTTTATAGAGTTTTTCTATTTATAGCTTTTTATATAAGATTAGTATAGAAATTTAAATATATGAGGTTTTCCTAGGAAAATAGGGCAAATGCGGGGTCGGCCGGAACTTTTGTCACCCGACTGTAGGCAGCTCTATCAGGCCTGCGTTACAATAATAGCCGACTACGGAGTCCAGCTTTGGTATAGGGGGCCTAAGACCCCTAGAAGCCTTATAAAGCCTTTTCAAGGGGCAGGTTAAAAAACCACGGGCTTTGGCTATTTGTCCACGGAAAGTGGGTTATTAGCTGGCTCGACCGATATAAGGCTTCCCTGCTTACGAACCTAGAGGTCGCTACAGAAGGCACCTATTGGAGAGAGGGCTTGAAGGGGGTCTCCCTTATAGATCTAGCTTTCTACAGCCCCTCCAAGCAGCTAACCTGGACTAACTTCCGCTTCCTAGACGCTACAGGCTCAGACCATAAGCCTATAGCCTTCGAAGCTAGCCCTAGAAACCCTAGTAGGCCTCTAGCAGCTAGGCCTGCCACTTATAATTATAAGAAGGCAGACTGGAAGGCCTTCTCAGAACACCTAGCTAAGAAGGAACAAGACGTTCTGACAGCTATAGAAAGGGCCATACATAACAAGAGACAACTTGGAAGGGATAGCCCGCCTTCTAACCAGGACCCTTATAGAGGCCTCTAACGCGGCGATCCCAAAGAAGAGGCCCTATGAGGGTGGACCGACGAGCTAACTTCTCTCCGGAAGGCCCTAGGCCTAGCACAACGGGCCTACAGGCTTCTTCGAGACGAAGAAAGCCACGAGGCCTTTTTAAAGGCCCGAAACAGCTTCAAATACGCCATCCGGGCCGCTAAGAAGAAACATTGGGAAAGCTTCCTAGCGGAAGCAGTAGGAAAAGACGTTTTTACGGCCTTTTCTTATACAAAGGCACGAGCTAACCCTGCCCTTCCTAGTCTTTCTTATAAGAAAGGAGGGGTAGAGGCTAAAGCGAATACCTTTACGGAAAAATGCGAGGCCTTCCTAACGACCCTTTTTCCAACCCCGGACCCTAGCCCGGGCCCTAGCCCCCCCCCCCCCCCTAAGCCCCCCCAGAGCCCAGGAACAGAGCCTCCGGGCTGCTCAGGCAGTAAGGGTAAGGCCATGTGGGATTGGCCCGAGCTAGAAGACCCTGAGATTGGAAGAGCTATCGTCAGCTCTTCTAATAAAAAGGCCGCAGGCCCAGACTCCCTTAGCTTTCTTCCCATCCAGTACGCCCATAAGGCGATTCCAACGGTTTTTAATAGGGCGTATAAAGCTCTATTTAACCGAGGGTATCACCCGAAGGCTTGGAAGGAAGCTATAGGGGTTATTCTTCCTAAGCTAGACAAGCCGGACTATTCAGTCCCAAAGGCCTACAGAGTTATAAGCCTTCTTAATTGCTTAGGAAAGACACTGGAGAAGCTATACGCTACCCGGCTTAGCTACCTAGCTAACACCACCGGGCTTCTATCCCCTAGCCAGCTAGGTGGCAGGAAACAGCGTTCAGCCATAGACACGGCCCTCCTTCTTTTACACCACATCCAAAAGAAGCAGGAATCTAACAAGAGGGCTGTCACCAGCACCCTCTTCCAGCCCCTAACAGACCTAGCCACGGGGGTCCCGCAAGGGTCCCCAATAAGCCCCATCTTATTCCTTTTATACGTACGAGGCATACTAGCGACCAAGGGATACCAGTTATCCTACATGGATGACTTTAGTATCTCCATAACGTCAACCTCAGCCAAAAAGAATATCCGGCAGCTAGAAGCCATTGCCTCTAGCTTATTCGAACAAGCCGAGGGCCAGAAGGTTCAATTCGATCCTTCTAAAACGGAACTTATCCACTTTAGTAGGCAGCGAGAGCCTATTTTAGAGGGTATATGGGTTGGAGGCCTGTTTTTCGAAGCAAAACCCCTAGTAAAGTGGCTAGGGGTCTTCTTCAATCATAGGCTCCAGTTTAAAGAGCACATCGACGCAAAGGTGAAAGCCGCGCAGGCTGCCTTTGAAGGGCTGTCCCGGCTAGTCTCTATGCAAAAGGGCCTATCTTTTAGAGCCTCTCGGCAGCTCTATCAGGCTTGCATAGCTACAATCGCAGACTACGGGGCCCAGCTTTGGTATAAAGGCCCTAAAACCCCTAGAAGCCTTTTAAAGCCCTTTCAAAGACTTCAGAATCAGGCTCTTCTAAAAGTCTTAGGAGCTTTTAAGGGGTCCCCAATTAGGGCCCTCGAAGCGGAAGCAGCCCTACCGCCGCCAGAGGTACGGTTCGAAAAGGCATGCCTTTCTTATGCCCTTCGGACCCTATACCTTTTACCTAGTCACCCAATAAGGCAGGCTTACAACCTAGCTGTGCGGGACGAGCTCGCCGACTCAGGCTCTGACTTGGGTGCCCTAAGCTATATTAGGCCCTACACGCAGCTCTTCCGTCTTCTTAAAGCGTTAGTAGATGTTATAGGCCCTAATTTTAGCTTAGAAAGACGGAAAGCCAGCTGGGAACCCCCTTGGGCTTTAGAGCCTAAGACTTCTATTCTTATAGAAGAGGTTCCCAAGCCCATAGCAAAGAAGCGGCACCTACAGCTTCTAGCTAGCCTAGCTGACCCTTTTCGGCCGGGGCCACCGCCCCTAGCCTATTACACAGACGGCTCTAAGGGGCGCCCAAAGGGGTCCCTTATAGAGACAAACGCATGCTCCTTCTGCGAATTAGGCCTTGAAAATAGGCCCAATAAGGTGCATTACGAGGGACGAGCTCGCCGACTCGGGGTCCGACTTGGGTGCCCTAAGCTACATCAGGCCCTCTACACAGCTATTCAGCCTTCTCAAAGGCCTAGTAGCGGTGATAGGGCCCAATTATAGCTTGGAAAGAAAGAAGGCTACTTGGGAGCCCCCCTGGGCCTCAGAGCCGGAAACCTCTATTGTGGTAACGGAGGCCGCGAAGCCACTAGCCAAGAAGCAACACCTCCGCCTCTTAGCTAGCCTAGCCAGCCTAGAAGACTTCGGGCCTAGGCCTTTAGTCTTCTATACAGATGGATTCAAGGGGCGCTCGAAAGGGTCCTCTACAGAGACCAACGCGTGCGCCTTCTGCGAATTAGGCCCGGAGAACCGGCCTAAAAAGGTGCATTACGAAAACCTAGGACCCTCAGTTGAAGTAGCTGACGCAGAGCTATTTGCAATACTTCGGGTCCTAGAAGACCTAGCTGGGAGGCCAAGGCCCCCCAGCCGGAGCCCCCCTAACTTCCCTACAAAGGCTCTTATCTTTATAGATAGCCAAGCCGCCATAGCAAAGGTTAGGAAACATTCGAACATAGCTAGCTATACGGATTAGAAGGCTTCTAGCTAGCCTAGGGGCCTTTTATACCCTGCAGCTACACTGGTGCCCCAGCCACCTAGGGATCTTTGGTAACGAGCTGGCTGACCAGCTAGCTAAGAAAGGCCTGGAGGCCCCCCTAAAAGGGACCCCTATAGTCTCTATTAGCTACCTGCGAAGAAAAACCCGGGAGGTTACAAGGGACTTTTGGAAGGGTCTTTGGGCCGCTGAGGCTGCCAAAGGCCCTAGGGCTAAAGGACTAGGGAGGCACTATGGGTCTATCCGAAAGACCCCCCGCCTAGTCTTTAGTCCGGAAAAAGGCCTCATAAGACCTAGGCCGACCCTCTCCGCCTTCTTCCAGCTCCTGTTTGGGGCCGGCTTCTTCTTTTCCTTCTTAAAGAAAATAAAAAAGGTGGATAGGGATGACTGCCGCTGTGGCTATGGAAGCCACACGCCCAGGCACCTTATTCTAAAGTGCCCAAACTATAAAAAGGAAAGAAGAGTCCTTTACAGGGCCTTTCAAGGAAGAAAGGAAGCACTTAGCCTAACCTTTCTCTATAGCTCGAAGGAAGGAAGGGAGGCCCTTCTAACCTTTCTAGCTAAGACAGAGATCGGGACCGCTAAATGGCTTGAAACAGAGTAACCTAGAGGCCTTAAAAAGCCCCTAGGGGGAAACAACACTGCGGGGGAAGAGCCCGGATGACCTTTCCTTTGTTATTTATGTATTTGCCTACAGAAAACCCCTTCCTAATTGGTTATAGGCTTCTTGGTTATATAGCTAGCTAGGGCTGCTAGTAGGGGCCAAGGCCCTTACTAGCCTCGCCATGGCCTCAGAGGCTGCATGCGAGTAATGATAAAAAAAAAAGATACCTACGATATATAGCGCCTACGTCACCCGGCTTATATAGGTTGCTTAGGGCTATAAATAGACCCGGCGCTTCTAGCTACCTAGTAAAAAAGGCTAGGCTAGAACTTTACCCCTAGCTACGCTACTTAGGACTTAGTACCTAACTCGAGACGCGGACGGAGATATAGTAATAGCGGCAACCCGAGCTATAGCGAAGACGCCGAAGCTAGGGAGGCGCGCTACCCTAAGGTAAAGGACTAAGACTAGCTAACCTATACCTAGAGCTAAGTAAGTAACGGTATCGGAGATCTAAAAGCGTAAGGAAGAAGGCCGCTACTTTCGCTATAGCGTAGACGCTTATTATATCGCGGACTACCTATTCCGCGCGAGTAAGCCGCTAGTAAGTATTAAAGCGACGATATTCTCCCTACTACTAGAAGGTAGCTCTAAGGGCGAGACCTTTAATAACGAGGAGCTTACTACTCCTATATAGTAGGCGGGAAAAGTATAGCTTTAATATAAAAACGGGCGCTAGAGCTTAGCTCTATAAAACTAACTAAAACCGAGCTTATAGCTCGGATTAAAGAAAAGATAACGTTTATCCCGCTTATACTTAACGAAGTTAAACCTTTAACCGTAGCTATAGATAAGGGCTACTAGTACTATACTATAATTAACGAGAAGTTAATCCGAGATTTAAGTATCCCTATTAAATAAATCTCGCGAGCTACGACTAATCTCTAGAGCCTCGGGCGCGATAGAGGGCGCGGTTATATCTAGGATAGCGTAAGTAGCCGCGGAGGTAGTAGGGGTTATACGGCTTATCATCGCCTATATAGTGCCCTAGCTTATATACCTAGTTATCTTAAGTAAGCTATAGCTATAGTATATAAAGTTATACTTTATACTATATAAAGAGAGGCCATAGTTCGGGCCGGCCTATATATAGATAGATTACTCTATAGGCCTAGAACCCCTTTACTAAAGAAGTACTCGAGGCGTAAACGAGTTATTTAGCGCTCGCGAGGTTATAGCTTCGGTCTTTATAGGCCTTATTAAATATATTCGCGGGACGAATAGGGCAAAAGCAGCGGTAGCTATAGTCTATGCAATTAGTATAGTAGATAACGTGAATGCATAGCGAGCTAGCCAGCATAGCGAGCTAGCCACCTCAGACCACCTTCTGGCAAAGATCATGCGAAAACTCCGCAACAACATAAGAGATCAATTATCCTTTAGTACAAGTCTTGTTGTTGGAGGCTTCCAAATCGATGACACACGTTCGCGCATTATGGCCCGGCTTGCCGCATGCACCACATCGCCGACCCTTCCTCTCATCCCGCGGCTTGCGACCCTTAGTCTCGCGATCTTCCTGCTTTATCTGCTCTTCCACATCTTTCTGATCTTGAAGAGCTTGTCCCTCGGCAATAGTTATGCTACCGCCTTGACGCAATCGTGTTTTTCTGGCTCTGCGCCTCTTACTGAGTATGGTATTGGCCTCTCGAAGTTGAGTCACCTCGGCCTTCAACAGAGCCACCTGATGCATAATCCCACACGTCCCTTTCGCAATCTGATCTACAGCAGCTAAAATCGATGTTGGAGAGCTTCCTCGGTGGCTGCTTATTCGCTTTTTGATATAATTAGTCTGCGAAGTTGCCTCAGTCGGGTTGCTTGGGGTCTTTGGAACCCAAAAGTTGGGTAATTCGAGAGTCGCTTCACGTGGCGATGGTGTTTGTAGCCTCACATTCAGACGCGACAAGACAACTTCCGGGTCTAATGGAGTGAGTCCTGCACCTCTGAAAGCCCCTTGAACATTCTTCACCGTCATGGCAGTTTTGAACGCGGCGCAAAATGCAGGTAGGAAGTCCGACTTGGTAACGTGTGTAATCCTCGCTCGCACTAACCGCTCGATTTCTCGGCCATATGCTTTCTTCAGCGGCCCAAAACAGCCAACATCTAGTGGCTGAAGCATATGTGACGAATGAGGCGGCATACAAAGCGTGATGATCTTATGTTCCTTGCAGAATAGCTCAAACTCCGTCGAGTGGTGGCTTTCGTGCCCGTCCATGATAAGAAGACGATATGCCCCACGAGCTCGCGGCTTGGTGTGCTTTTCGAAATGCTGGATCCAATCTACTGCTTTCTCGTTTGTAGTCCAGCCATTATGAGTCGTGGATATGACCCAGTTTTTCGGCAGCGCGCTATCTTCATACCAGTTAGCGAGGTGATACTGCCCCGCAACTATGATGAATGGAGGGATAGCCTGGCCTTGAGAATCAATGCTCTGGATCACCGAAACCCACTCTCTATTGCCTGGCTGGGCCAAAGTTGGTTTCCCATGTCTATCTGAGCTTGTAACGACCATCGTACTTGAGATCATGCCCATCATGAAGCCAGTCTCGTCGAAGTTATGGAAATCCTCCTCTAGTATGCCATATTTCGCGATTGTGTTGCGCACAAGCTCAAACCAGCCCTCAATCAATATTGGATCCTCACACAAGGCTCTCTGGTAGTCATATCTACGCGTAAAACGCGTGGTGAGCTCTTTGTGGCGCTTGACAAAGTTTGCAGCCCATCGTGATCCAACGGGGGGCGCGTCGCGATCAGCGAGCAGTCGATTGGCCATATCTTCCACTCCACGAAGCCGGGGAGGAAATGATCGCGAATCCAGGTCCAGAACATGTTCAATAATCGTTGACTCTTCTAAATTAGTGAGTTTCCTAGAATTGGGCGTGGTATCGCGTCGCGCAGTGATTCCTTTCAGACGCATCCCCAGAGTGCTTCGGTTAACCGAATAGATCTTAGCAGAGGCTCGAATGCTTAATCTGGGTGATTCTCGTATTGCCTGACAAGCCAAGATTATTTGACCGTCTTCCTTTGATAAATTCATGATTGTTTGGTTGAGAAGGGTGTCATTGAAGAAGGACTGTCCATTTTGGTGGCGGGGTGGCTAGCTCGCTATGCTGGCTAGCTCGCTATGCATTCACGTTAGCGCTTTATCTATAACTATAATATCTAGCACTTATAGAAAAAAGGGCTACTTAAATAACTACTAATCCCAAAACGCTTTTATATATATATATAGATAGACTTTATTATAGATTTACTATATACTAAAGCTAGGAACCGCTATCTATAGATAGTAAAGGATAGGCTTAGTAAAGTAGTCCTACTTAAGCCGATACTTAATATAGATATAGAAGCTTATATAAAGGAGTTCCTTTAGTACTTCGCCTACTTCTATAGCTAGCTAGCCTCGATTATAAGTAATAGAAAGCTTAACAAGACTAATAGGTTCTAAGCGTATCTATATAAGCTACTAAGTATTTTATAACTCTTTAGTATAGCCTACTACCTATAGACTAATAGGGGCTTAGAAAGGCTTAATTAAGAAGTATAGGCCTATCTATAGACTATAATCGCCCGGAACTAAGTAGACTAAGACTAGTAGCTACTAGTAGCGTAGCTCGCGCTTAATAGCCGCTTAAGCTCCTCGATTAAAATAACGCCGTTCTTTTATATCTACGGGTTTAAGCCGAGGTTACTAATAGGTACCTATACTTATAGACCATAGATAAGCTTATGCTAGCTAGGTCGCTAGAAAGTAGAGCTATAGCCTTTATATAGGAGCTATAAAAGGTAACGGACTTATATTAATTAGTAATAGCGGTATTAATATTAAAGTAAGAATAGTAAGCTAATAAAAAGCGAGCTCCGGCCAAGAAATTCGCCCCTAGGGATATAGTTTAGTTTAACTTCTATAACTATAAGTTAGCGAGGCTAAAGAAGAAGCTAGATTAAATATACGCTAAGTTTAAAGTATATAAAGTACTTAGCTTATAAGTAGTATAGCTAGAGGGCCTCCTAAGTAGAATTTACTTTAATATTAATATAGATTTACTATAACGAGCGGCTTTAAACCTATTACTAAGCTAGTAAACCGTAGATCTATAGCTATTAGCTATTTTAGTAGATAAAGAAGAGGAATTTATAGTAAAGAGAGTATTAATAGTACGTTAAAAGGTTAAGCGCGGTAGTAAGCGCGCTAAAAAAGTCTTAGTAAAATAAACTAGCTATATAAACCTAACCTAAGAGCCTATAGAAGCGCTTAGAGACTTAGTAGCGCTAGTAATATTTAAAATATAATAGAGGCCCGCGGATATAAATAATAGCCTAAAAGAAGAGGCTACTCCCCCGAAACTAATACGTAGATTATAATAAGCTTACGCTACGAAGGAAAGTATATATAGAGAGGGAAAACGGCCCGTAAGCTTAGTTAATTCGGCGTATAAAAGCGTAAATAAAACGCGCTATATTTATAGCGCCGGCCTAGTTATAGCGGCGGCGCTTAAAAGCCGGGGACCCCTCCCCGAGCTCTAAGCTATCTTTAGCCCGCTCTTCCTCTTCTTCTATCTCCTCCTCCTCCGCGGGTAGAAATATAGCGGCCTCGAGGGCCGCGAGCCGGAGGACGGGTCTAACGGCCGCCTCCTCGAGAGCGGCAGCGGTAGCGGGGGTAGCGGGAGTAGCGGGCGCGGGGGTAGAACCCTAACCGGCGGGAGTAGGACGGCCCGAAGGCCTACTAGCGGGCTCGGGGGTAGCCCTAACTTCGTCTTCGTCTTCGTCCTCGTCCTCGTCCTCGTCACTAGTAGGCCCTAGTATAAGCGTAGTATAGTCGCTATTTATATATTAATAACGCGTCTTAGGAAGTAGATAAAGGTAAGTACTTACGGGTTAACTAAACTAGCGGCCTCTAGCGCCGGGAGGTAACGCGCGACGAAGGTCGCGGCTACTAAGACTTTACGCGCTTACGCTTTACCCTTACCCGTATCTCCGAGGGCGTCCTACGCTTCAAAGGCGTAGGTAAGGACGCGGGGTACCTCGGCGTACTTACGCCGTCCGTTAGTATATACGTAGTAGGAGCTATCTACGGGCTACTTATACTTTGTATAGTATATATACTAATTCGCGGCGTAGGCGAAGTAAGGGGGGACTTACTCGTCCCCCTCCTTATATACCTTAACCTCCTTCTTCTTACTCTATAGGACTATTAGTCAATATATAGGGTAGCTAAAATATATAAAACGTACGGAGGGGCCGCTAGACGGGAACGTAATAACGGGGCCGACGGGGGTCGCGGGAGCGACTAAGGCGGGCGGGGGGGTAGGAGCGGGGGCGGCCTTGGCCGCGGTAGTAAGAGCGGGAGCGGGCGCGGGCACGGGCAGCGGGGACTCTACTAGGAGTAGGTCGGCTAGGTCGACGGTAAGCTTAAGGGCTATCTAAAATGCAGTTAGCTCGATAAACTACGCCTATAGCGACGAGGAAAGTACTTATAATAAAGTTACTATTACTACTAGTACTATAGATACGCTAGTTAGCTTTACTAAAGAGTAGATAAGGGAGCGGGGACCGTAGCGGTAAGCGCGGTACCTATATAATAATAGTAATAGCAGTAGTAGGTAGGAAGGAAAAAGAAAAAGAGGCCCGAAAAAAGAGGAGGCTTCCTCTTAAGATCTAGGTATAAGCCGGTAGTAGGCCGCCCGCTAGCTAACGTAGAATATTTACTATTGCGGCGGCCCGAATAGCTAGAGAATAATAGGCTTAATAGCTCCGGCCTACGATATTAGGACTACGATACTTAACGTATATATAATACTAAGTCGAGGCTATCCCCGCGCTTAGACGTAACTACGGGAGAAGGGAAGAAAGGGCCTATTATAAGGTCTTTAACCTATTAGGAGCTTAGGCTTGCCTAAGCTTTTTTTTTTTTTTTTTTTTAATCATTACTCGCATTTTAGCTATTATACCATGGCGAGGCTAGTAGGGGAAGCCCCCTACTAACAGTCCTAGCTAGTTCAGAGGCCTCCAAGAGGCGTGACCAATTAGGGAGATAGGCTCCTAGTTATTAAAGTGATCTAGGTACACTCGGTCATTCAGGCTGGTCCCACGCGGTGTCTTTTCCCCCTATTGCTAGGTTACTAAGCCAAGTCCTTCCTAACCCAACCCTGACTGTCCGGGCTGTTGAAAATTAGGGGTGCTTGTTGTGTCGTTATTGGTTGCTTCTGATTGGTCGGTTTCGTTGTGTAGCCAATGGGCTGTTTCTTGCCCCGCTGCAAGTGGGGACTGTCGGTGCTGGCCGGGGCGGCTGGCAGTGGAGCTAGCTAGAAAATCTAGAAAATCTAGCTAGGTGAGGGGAGCGGGATTCGAACCCACGACCTCGCATAAAATGCGGGGCCTTCCAGGCGCTTCTACCACTACGCCATCCCCCCGCTTGCCTAAGCTTATTACGTAGGTTAGTACGCGGGCATTACCCCCCTAATTATAGAGCCGCGTACGTAGGATAGCTCTCTTCCTTATAGATTAATTATACTTATACTACGGACCGCACCTATGCCCCTTCGAGCCTCTATAGGCCCGTAATATATAGGCCTATTCTAGCAGGCTAAAGACTAGAGGGTCGAATTCGACCCCGGAAAAACCGAACTTATCTACTTTAGTAGGCAACAAAGGCTTATAATAGAGGTAGTCCGGGTAGGCTCTATAACTATAGAGCCTAAAACGCTAGTTAGGTAGCTAGGGGTCTGGTTTAACCCTAAGCTAGCCTTTAAGTAGCATATCTATAAAAAGACTATAGTAGTAAAAGCCGCTTACGAAGGCCTATCTAGGCTAGTCTTAAGCTAAAGAGGCCTATCCTTCTAGGTAGCTAGGTAGCTATATATAGCTTGCGTAACTACTATAGCTAACTACGGCGTATAGCTATAGTACCGCGATATAGGGCAATAGAGCCTAATTAAGCCCTATTAAAAGCTATAAACACAAGCCCTATACCGGATTATAGGGGCCTTTAAAGGGTCCTTAGCTAGAGCCCTAGAGCTAGAAGTAGCAATCCTACCGCCGGAGATGCGATTTTAAAAGGCCTGCTATAGCTATAGCCTACGCACACTATATTTCCTACTAAATTATCCTATAAGATAGGCCTATAGCCTACCTACTAGGGACAAATTAGCGGATTCCAGGTTAGATCTAGGCTTGTTAGCCTATATTAAGCCTATAATATAGCTCTTTAGCTTACTAACTAGGCTACTACGGGTTATAGGGCCTAGTTATAGGCTAGAAAGAAAGAGAGCCCTATAAGCTGCTATTAGCATCTTATTGGCGCTTAAGGTAGAAGCTAAAGAGCAATATATATAGCTCCTAGCTAGCCTAACCTTTGAAGACCCCTTAGTCTTCTATATAGACGGATTATAAGAGAAGCACAAAGAGGCGCTTACTAATATACTAAGCTACTGCGAAATAGTCCTAGAAAATAGGCCTAGGCTAGTAGCTAGCGAGAACCTAGGCCCCTCTATAGAGGTCGCAGACGCCGAGCTAGCCGCTATTTATAGGGTCTTATAGCACCTAGCTAATAGGCCTAGGCACCTTTCATCATTTTCTCAATTTGAGCATTTGGTCCGCCACCGCGATAAA
>KQ030931.1:0-13478 GCA_000956045.1 Hirsutella minnesotensis 3608
AGGCTAGCGTAGTGGCTCTATGGGGGAACCCTCCGGGCGTAATACAAGCAAAAAAAAAAAAAAAAGGTGGGGCGTGGCACGGGTATCTGTTTGATCAGGGGATAACCTTCGTGTGAGGGAACGACCACGTGACTTTCATACTTTGTGAATGACAGTCTCTATTCGTACGCACCCAAATCTCAATCCGTACGCACCCCCCCACTTTCAGCCACAAGGCAGCCACAGAGCGGCCGACATCGCAGATCTGTAAGCTCAACTTCACCGTTATCAATGAAGTAGTGCTCACAAACTCTTGGAGCTAGCTCTTCGGAATGAATCACTGAAAATGGAGAACTTGGTTCCATTTTAGCATATAAAAAGACCACGAAATATAGATGATCCGCTCCTCCAAATACAGTCTCCTCCGATGGGATGGCTCAGGGTCGTCCACAGAACAGTGGACCATTGGGCAACGAGCGCACAGCGCTGGAACAACAGAGCGCTCCGCAGGTCTCAACGAAAAGTGGCGTTCAAAGATCAGCGCGGCGAAATTTCTCAGAGTTGGAGCTAGGTCCCAATCTCGAAGAACAAGACGTGGCGGACTCTCAGCAACAGCCACGATTGAAACGGAGAAGAAGTGTTGTTTCGGCTCGATCTCGAGTTATCCGTCAACAGGGAAAGTGGTGTAGTATACGCGAGTCAGTTCAAAATCGGGGCTCGGACGAGCCGAACAAAGATGAAAGGGTTTCGAAATCATCATTTTTAAAGGAAAGGGAAACGAGAAGGTTCAGGACAGTATAATTGTCGCAACGGATTAGGAGAGTTGCAGCAATGACATTATGTCAAATTCACCCGCACAGTGGTTCTCAGATTACCAGGCCCGGCATTTTCTTCGCATCGAAAGTCTCAGCCCTTAAGTCGATAACGCTTTCATGAATAACGGGGATATTCTCACGGGCCGTGAGTACATTTTTGGACCATTGGGGCGAGCCATACATGGCGTACATGCTAGAAAAAGTAGAGGCCATCTCAGGCGGCTGGTAATGTAGTCTACGCACTCTGACAACAAATGGTGCGATGTCGGCCACTCTGCGGCTAACTTGTGGCTGAAAGTGGGGGGGTGCGTACGGATTGAGTTTTGGGTGCGTACGAATAGAGACTGTCTTGTGAATAGTCTCACTTTTATGAAATATTGTGTAAATAGCTTTAAGTCGGAGTTCTCCTGAGGAATCTCCTTCTCTCCTTGTGAACAATCACTTTGTCCAAGTCGCATTTGACCTTGCTCGTGCACTAGAACCGTCACATATCTGACTTTCAGCTCAATGCTTTCCAAATCTTTGCAGCAGCAAAGGTGAAGAAAAAGCAGAAGGATTATTGTCTGAAAACTCTGAAGCAGCGCGGCGTCGTCAACAGAGCTGCCAGGTACGATGATGCCTGGGTGCCGTTCCGAGACGGCGTGTTCGTATGCCAAGAGATGGGTTTCGACGACGAGTTAATGCCGTTATTTTCATATGCGCAGCTCCCCATCCCAAAACGAGAAGAAAATTATTTGCTTCGGCAAAAAAGTGCTCCACATTTAGGTGAGGAACCAGTCGGTGACTTCGCGGATCTGAAACGCAGGTCAGAAAGCGAAGCGACTACTTGATCAAGCAATATGAGGTTGCAAAGGTCCCCGCTAAGAAGGTGAATGGCAGACGGGTATTCATCCTTCGGGCTGGATATTCAGCCGTTAAGTCCCTTGCCCGGCAACTTAACGGGTGTTCGAAGTATTTTAATCGCGTCAAAAGTTGGCTACTTCATGATGGATAATGCTAGCAACATGAACACTATGATTGACAAGATCTCAGACGACCTAGAACACGCAAGACCATTTTTCGTTAACCGTAAACACCATTCTGCTAACTTAAGAATACACCCTTCTCCAATCCAGCTTAGAGTTATGAAGATTAGTTGTTAATGCAATCCTCCCAACATCTTCATCCGGCTTCACATCACAGATCTGGACCTTTACCTTTTTGACCGCTTGCAACCGATCGAAACCGCTTATCCCGCTCCCCCCTTGCGGCAAATCTATGAACGGGGAGTCTCTCGTCAGCCCAGCCACGCTATCCAAGAAGTCAGGAGCTCTGATAAGGCACCGAACGACGACAGCAACAACCGCACAAATGAGCAGCAGTGCAGTCGATGCCAACCAACTAAAGAACCATGCCTTGTTCAGAACATAAACACTCGCCTTAAACTCCGTCCACTCTGCAGTGCTGTTTTGCCACATTGGACTGCGATTCGCAGTGCTTGTGCCATAATCTGCACCCGTCAAAACAGTCGTGTCGTACATGGCCATGACGAACGTGTTCAACACCGTGGCAAGCCTCACCCCGAAAATCTCAGTAGGTACGTTTGAGAAGCACCCCGGCCAGGACACGTCGTGTCCGTTGTTGAATCGTTTAAGTAGCAAGGGGGGATCTCGGAGGAACATCTCTAGGTTGCTGGGGTGCGCCACGTGGTAGCTTGCTGTGGTGAAGGGCATTTCCCAGATGATACCTCTCATGGTCTGAATACTGGAGAGTCCTGTCAAGTTTCCCGCAATAGGAAAGCCTGGAGTATGGCGGACTCGTTCAGCATGGCAGTTCAGGTCGCCCAACGCGCTCAATCTCGTGCAGGTAACTTGAATGTCAACGTACGACGTGCTGATTTTGCATATGCGGAGCATGGTGGACTCCGTTAGCTGCCCAAGAGGACAGCTTCCCCCAATGAGAAGCTCGAGTTTTGATGACGGCTCGGTCACTGGGTAGAGAGGTGAATGAAGATGATCTTTGACTGTGGCCGTATCATTGACGATATCCAGAAAGATGTTCGGCTTCGTTCCAGTGAAAGCTAAGCTCGGGGGTTGGGCTCGCAAGGGGGTGGAGGAGCTGAGGTTGTGGTAAAGTAGCTTTGTAGAGCCATTCTGCAACCAAGTTGATCCATTAAAGTCGTGCCCACAGGAGAGTGTCTGGTAGTGAGCCTGGACAAGCAGCGTAGAGTTGCCGGCTCCCCTGAGCGTACCACCACGAATAGGGATTCCGATCAGCGAAGCATATGGGACGACCATGTCAGAAGGCACCGGAATCCAAGTTTCGGGCTCTTCGGCATTATAGGCCGGCAGCAACTCCATGAAGGGAATGCGCACGTTCCGCCACAGATCTCGTTGTCCGAGTCGGGCGGCCTGCTGGGGTCCCCCAAGTGTCTCGACGGCGGCATCGAACCTGTCGCTGGAGCCATTGGAGTGCGAAGTAAGGACAGCAGGGGTATAGAAGGATGCCGCAATTGCATTTCTCATGTCTGATATCAGTGTCTGCTGGGCCGATGCTCCAAGAAAGGGGCCTGTATCAGTAACGGAGCCTCCATAGAAGTAATTCATGTTGGAAATGTTTCCCCCAACGTAATACACCGCAGGAATTTCCCGGCTGATAGTGCTCGGGCGAAGAGATAAAGACCTGACAGCTGCTTGGCCTCCCAGAGGGCTGAGACACCAGGCCAACGCAACGCCAACTGTCCACGCTTGCAGGTGCCCTATTGTGACAAGGTTCTTAAAGGCTGTCATGGTGGTTTGACTGGTCAAGAGGAACTCGAGAGACCCCAGGGTAGACCCTTTCTCGGCGCAAAGGAGAGCAAGAGTCTTGAGGAATGGCCCCATGACGGCTGCGAAGGATATGGGCCATATTGTAGATGCGACCTGCAGAACCTCCAACACTTTGTCGCCGAAGTCGCTCTGCTCTTTATTGTTCAAGAACAACACGCTCGAGATTAAGGCTGTCCATGGGTGAGCCGTGTTTTGATGATGTAAATGAGCTGGCACATAAACTTACCGACGTATCCCAGAGGAACCGTGAGCAAGAGTGCGGGGATGCCCACTCTCCAAAACCACGAAGGTGCGGATTCCTTCAACGTGCGGCCAGTTTTCTCTTGATCTTGACCATTGATGACAAACTCTGCTGTCGGAAGAGTTCTCATCAGACTTTGTTGCTGTTCATGAAGTGTCGCCATATTGGGCGACAATTTTCGGTGGATTTGTCGAGACACGAGTTAAGAAGCGAGGAACAAAAGCTTGGGATGCATTGGATGGAATGAGAAGACTGACTACGGAGTACCAGGACAGGTAATATGTTCACGTATGTATATGTCACCGGCACAAACGTGTGTGGCTTGGAAGCCTCCGCCACAGGAAGCCATAAGCGTGGAGAAGGAGGCTGAAGATGCAACATGCACGAAGCTCTTGATTTGCCCGCCAAGCTTTTTACACGTTTGGCTGTGACAGGGATCTTGGCAGCTGAACTGAGACCTTGCTTTAGGGGAGCACCAACGTCGGCTGTGCGTAAGTATCGAGAAGGGAGAACAGATGCGAATAGTGAGAGCGGAAAATCCAATAGGATCTCCACGGTCGGCCGTCAGGCCGACCGTCCGACCCAGATGCCGTCCCTGGGAGGGCTGCTACGGCAAAGACGAGCTCGTGCAGTTACAGGGGGTGGAGGATGCAAAAATGGTGAATTTCTACCTCTTCGGCCGTACAATTTGTGCCTTTCTGTTCGCGCGAAGCTGTTTACAAAATAAGTCGAGCGAGCGGCCGGTTTGTTGCTGTTGTAAGTTGACAATGTGCATCGCCGCCTCCTCGCTACACCTGTGGGCCTTTGCCACCTTACGAATCTCCTTAATGACCTCGAGCCGTAACGAATACCATTGCAATTCATTTTGCCGGCCGGCGCGCCACCGGCTTCCCCAGCTGCTGTCGAGGTCGGCAATGGCCGGCCCGCCCCGGATGCCAACCGCCCACTCACTCCAGAGCGCCTCGACCGTTTTCACTGCTCGGCACATATGATACCGGGGCGGCGGCTCTGGCTTAACCATGATCGTGTCTGTCGCTGTCGGGCTCGTGGCACGGCTGCCGATGATGCTCGACCGGGCCGAGACAAACCGGCTTCCCTCGCCTCGCCCTCCCTGTCCAACGACGTCAACCACGGCCGCGGCCGTGGTGTCAGTGGTGGCCGTCGCCGCCGCCGTAACTTGGAAATTGAAGCCATTCGAAAAAAGCGACGGCTGTGCTACCGCAAGGCGTTCCTCGGTGGCTCGGAGCTGATCCGTTAGCTCTGCTTTAAGCTGGACCGTCCTGGCTTCGTTCCGCGCGTCGATAGATTCAAGGTAGTCTGCGAGGACCGGCATCGCTTGGACCAGGACGGCCAGCTGGTTCGGCCGCTCCTCTTCGAGGATGAAGTCCGACAGCTGCTGCGCGAATGGCGCGTAGGCCGGGTGGCGGAAGACTGGGTGGTTCCAAACGGGGCTCCCAGGGTACTTCTTCATTAACACGACCGAGTCCTGCAAGACAACCTCCCGCAGATAGAAAAGGAGGTTCGTCGAGCCCATCGCCGCCAGGTCGTTCTCCTGCTCGGTTCCCGGGCCGAAACGGCCTCGCCAACGGTCTAGCTCGGGCCAGATCATCGAAAGGAGGACCTCCGGCGGCGCCACCCCGGCACGGCGTATCTCGAAACATCCGATCTGCGGCGGGTGGCCGGCCATCGTGCGCATGAATTTGCGAGGTAACGAGTTCAGCTAGCAGCCGACCATCTGCTCCTGATTCCAACGGCCGGCCCGACGGATCTGGTCCTCGCTAATCCCCTTCAGTTCCGCCGTCCTCGCTCCCGAGCTACGGCCGACGTGCGTCTTCTTCTGCGACGTGATCCCGGCGTAGGCAAAGGCTTTAACTACCCAGTCGCGCTGTGAGTTGTAGGAGAAGGCCGCCGTCCGACCGGCGCCGTTACCCTTAATCAGTCGGATATCGTACCACGAAGACCGCCGGCTGAAATCGGGAAACGGCTCCGTACCGAGATCCCAACGATACAGGAGGTAAAACGAGAGGCCGCCCAAGATGCAGATAAGCGGGTTCCTATTCCGATACGCGCCGGCAGTCTCGAGGCGCCCGTGCTGGTTCTGCTTACCGGCCCGTGTCGTAAAGATGAGCGGCATGCACCGGGTCGAGCCCTCACCGGCAAACTCGAACGTGAAGAGGTCCGAGATCTCTGCGGCCCGACGGTCGCCGCCGCGGGTGAGGAGGTAATGACCGAAGAGGAGATCCACGAGGGTCCGAAAATGGCACTCGGTCGATGTACCGCTGTGGGCCCATAGCTCATGGCAAACGCGTTCAAATTCGGGCTCCGAGTAGCCATCAAGCAGAGTGTCGCGGCCTTTATCGGCGTAGCTCTCCTTGTCCCGCTGTGCATCCCGACGCTGTAGGGACTTGGGTACTCTCGTACGTTGTCCTCGCGAGGCGACGGGTGCGTATTCATTCCGAGGGCCTTCTGCGTCCGGTAAAGATCCGTGATTGCGGTGACATAAGTCCGGACCGACCGCCAGGCTAGCCGAGTCTCGTCCTGCGGAGTGTCGGAGGCGGCCTTGCGGCTCCTGACCTTCAAGGGCCGGCCCGCCACCTCCTCGACCAGGAAGAGGAGGAGCTTCTCCTCAGTAACCGTGGCGCCGTCGCAGTACTGTTTGCGCTGGCAGAATTGCTCGAATTCCGCTTGCTTCGGCGCGTACGCTGAGGTCGTAGTCTTCGGTCGAGACTCGTGGATCACAGAGAGGATCGTCTGTGCATTGGCGCGCAGCTCCGCGTCGTTCGTCACCTTCTGCCGGATGCGTTGGCCGGCTCGGATGTTCGACGGCTTTGCACGCCCACCTGCCCCTGCCCCTGCCCCTGTCCCGGCTCCTGGCCCGGCCGCGGCTCCTGCGAGCTTCGCCTTGGGCCCTGCTTTCGTCGCCTTCACCTTCTGTCGATTTGGCTTCCGGGCCATGGCTTGTCGTAGTTCGTAACGCTAGAGAGAGAGAGAGCGAGCCAAGCAACCCTTACGAATAGCCACCCGTCCAGGTCGGAACGGGGTGGCGCGCGGCCGCGGCGGCGGGGAACTACGTCCGGCGACCACGGAGATACGCCGCCGCCGGGGCTGGTCGGCCGCTAAATGCTCGTGGGCAGGGCGCTGTAGCGAACGCGAAATAGCGGCTTCGGCGTCGAATCAGCGACGCAATCAGCGGGGGGTAACGGTATCTGCGTATATCCATGGCGAGCCCTCCCAGCGTGGGGGTGGATATCCGCAGATGCGATTGGCCCCCCCGGTCGCTGATTCTGCGCGCGCCCCGCCCGACCCGATCAGCGGCGCTCAGCCTGCCCTCGGATACCATGCTATCGGCCTTTCAATCTTCAAGCTCGGCGCAGTTAGTGCTGATAACCCCCTTTTCTCCCTTCCTACTTCCCACCTCTTCTCATGACCTTGCAAACCCGTGATCCGTTATTTACGAGCATCTCGCCTAGTTGACCGGCCATTCGCATAGCTCTGAACTTGTTCCCGCCTTCGCGTACCACTTTTTGAGCGCTTTATCGTACCGCGTCCGAGGGCGCCCGCAACGTTCCAGCGTTAAGTCAACCACACGCTGCGAGACTTTCTCAACAAATTCTGTTCCGCTTACATTAACGATATCCTGAATTATTCTAGCGGTTCGCTCGTCTATCATCGCAACAAAGTAAAGCAGGTCTTTGCACGTCTGCGTGATGCAGGCCTGCAGATTGACATCGACAAATGTAACTTCAAGGCAAAGAGCGCCAAATACCTTGGCTTCATCATCGAAGCCGAGAAAGGTATCTGCGTGGACCCGAAAAAGGTGCAGGCAATCCAGCAGTGGCAGCGATTCCGTTCCGTAAAGGGAGTCAAAAGTTTTCTGGGATTTGCCAAACATTATCGGCAATTCATGCCCGTCGCTGCGCCTCTAACGGCGCTGACAAAGAAGGATACGGTGTTTGCATGGTCCAAGGAGTGCGACAAGGCATTCGAGGAGTTGAAGGCTCTTCCGGCTAGTGCGCCGGTCCTCGCGCAATTGGACCCAGATAGGAAGACCATAGTCGAGACGGATTCGTCCGGCTATGTCACAGGAGGTGCGCTCTCGCAAAAGAGTGACGAGGGCATCATGCGACCCGTGCAAGGCATGCCCGCGCAAAGAGATTGCGCCCCACAAAGGCGGTGTGCTGGACATCCGCCAAACATGACTCTACAGTCCTTCACAAGCAGCACTTTCGGGAATTCGGCCAGTGTACAGTCACGTTACAAAAGTTCCGCCTAATCCGGATTTAACCAAATTCCTCCGCGTCAACACTATAACTTCAATTGCACACAATAAATCCAATTTAATTCCAATTAACTAGTAAAGACTATCTGCATAATCCCTAAAATTGAGGCTATCCAGCTATATGTATTAGTACTTAGTATACCAGCCGTTCGCCTTGATAACCGCGGCACAACGCCGCGGCATCGACTCTACTAGACTTTTCAAGACCTTATCTTCAATCTCTTCCCACGCTTCAACCGCGGCCTCACAGAGCCTCTGTTTTGCTTCATTGGTCTTCGGAAGGGCGGCAAGCTCGGGATGATTATCACAGATCTTATCCTTCACGATCTTCCACAAGTTCTCAATAGGATTAAGGTCAGGAGAGTAAGCCGGCCAGTCCACAAGCCCGATCCCGTTGGGTCCATTTAGTCGTCCTGTATGCCTCTTGCAATCAGTACTGTATCTAACTCTATAAGGAAAGGGCCCGACGCGTCGCGTGTGCCCTATAATTACAGGGGACCTTTTCACTATAGCAGTTCAATAATGCCCTACAACTCCCTATAGCTTCACCGCCGTTAGCCCCTGTGAGCGCTCTTGAGCCCTATATTGCTCCCTTGGGCAGTGTCTATATAGATAAACACCACCGCACGCGTGCATGCTCGAGAGCCTTAACGGCGTCATGGAGAGATGGGAATAGTGGCATATTGTCGGGAGGAGGAAGGAGTTGCATCTTCACAGAAAGACGGCTCAATTAGAGCAAATCGCGGCGTTATGGGCGTTGAGAAAGTGAGGTGTTGATACTATTGACGGTGGTGCTAAGTTATAGTATCGCGAGAGCTTTTATGCACGCGTGCGGTGGTGTTTATCTATATAGTAGTAATAATAGACGGCCTCCCAGGGCGCGACAAACTTTTCGCGGAGGACTGCTTTAAGTAGCGTTTCTTAATGGAGTAGACCGCTTGGGGAGAGAGCCCCTCTTTTGCCGCAATAACGGCGGCCGGGACGCCTAAAATTAGTGCCGTTGCAATCTTCGTCCTCTTATGAGGACTCCAGTGTTTTTTTGGCATCACTGGTGCCATTTTTCGTGGAGTTACGGTGTAAAGAAGAAGAAGGGGTCAACCTGGGAGACGCGTTGGGCGCGAAACGCGATGTGGATTAGGCGTTTTTAATTTCGCCCCACTGTGTATGTTCAGAAAAGGGAGCTACAAATCATGCCGCCATGTTGCATTTGCGGCAAAGCATCGACCCGGACAAAGTGGTGCGTCGTGAGGATTTTCCCCTACAATCGTCAGCCCAGCAAAACAGCAGATAGGGACCAATTCACAATACGAAGTACGGCATGCCCAGCTGACGTTGGAGCCTTCTTACAAGGTTACAAATGTTGCTGCACACGGCTGCTGTCATTGTCCCCCGATTTCTTGGTCGAGCCAACAGGGGGGTGTCGAACAAATTTGGGCGGCCTTTACAATAGGTGGCAGAGAGGGGAACACGGGCGCGACGGAGGCCGGTTTCCTCGACCCATCCTAGCTAGGTGTTGAGATCCCCTCATTTATCGCTTGAGCTTGGCGCCGACCGAAAGGCTACAATGTGACGTGATCACGTTGTAGAGCACAGCGTTATGTCTGCGGGATTTGTGAGAATCGGGACAGCATGCTGGGTACACGAGGTTATCCTACCCTACAAGTAAGTACTCATCGCTGCTTCCCCCGACAGGAGCCCCCCAGTCGACGAGGCATTGCCAATATTGTACTGCCGCACCGAGGATCTGCCCCCTTCCTTGTGGTCTCTCCAAAGACGCCAAGCTTGCTACGACATGACACCTGACTGGACTTCCCTTGCCATGACATACCTCAAGAAGGTCGCTCGCTTCAAACGGCTAGACACAAGCAATAAGTCAAAGTAGAGTTCAAATATCGACAAGGAGTAAGACTCTCTTTTTTATCGATGCGCACGGAAAGAAGAAGAAGACTTCCAAGGATCAATGGGTCAAGGATGAAAACTACTGGATAATACATGGCAAAAGCGACATATACCTGGCCGAAAGACTTCCAAAAGCTTGAAGGACTCGAAAGTTTAGGACCGCTGTAAGAAATATTATTCTGTACGATTTGCCCCACAGAAAAGAAGCCGACACGCTGGTGCAACTTCGAGCGGGAATGAGCAGGCTAAATGTCTTTCTGGACCAAATCGGGGCTGCTGGGCAGACCTATGTGATTGTGGCCAGGAATCCGAGACGATAGACCATTTTCGGTTTCGCTGTGCGAGATGGGGGGAAGAGCGCAAGAGATAGACTGGGCGACCTCTCTAATTTTCTGGGAGGGAAAACCTCACGAGACTCGGCGAAATAGGCGCCAGATAAGCAAGCCGTCGGACGGCAATCAAATTTGCGATGGCCACGAAAAGGCTCGACCGGAAGCGACACGAATGAGCGGGAAACTAATATGACGAGGCCAAACACCACTTATCAACATCTTCCAGCTTCGCGAAGCGGCAGACCATGCTTCAGCTGCCGAGGATAGGACGCTGAACACTTGGAGAAATTGGCCTTCGAGCAGGCCTGGCACACGGAACAATCATCAAAGTTGGAGATGTCACGCGTAAGAAATGTGGGGCTTTCCGGCGGTCGAGACTCGAACGAAGGAATCGTGACTAGCTTAGCGTCTAGGCATCATCCGGATGACTCGCTTCCATCGATTTCCCCTATCGCGGCGTCCGTTGCCGCTGGACGATATAAAGGTCCGTCACCGCAATCGAGCTACTGGGTTTGAGCGACAAACTTACATTTTCCCAGAGAAATCGATTGTTCTGGAGTCTGGGACTGTCGGGATTCCTGGAGATTCTCGTCTGTGCTGTTCATCCGACATCGATCAGTCAGAACAGCCAGCCATTATGAGATCGTCGCCGCTTTCGTCACCCAGTATCGCTTCCAACATCTTACCCGTGACCACCGCTTCGTTCCCAACAGGACCACCCTTATTCGAGGATGACAATGCTGGGCGGAATCGGAAAGCGAGTCTCTTTCGTCAACCTCGTCTTACATCTACCGCTGACCCTGCTTCTCCAGAACTCGAGGTAAACCCCGGCACACCTTGCTCAAATCGATGCGGGTCCGCTCGAAATCCTGGAGTTGAGGACAGCGAGCCTAGTGCTGCCACCTCACGACACGACGGCGACGAAGTTGTCTATGAAGGGGTTGTCGAATCAGCTTCAGTTCAAGGGGCTGCGAAGGAACCAGACAACTCCAGCCGAAGCTATCGAAGCCTAAGTGAAGATGGGGGACGGCATCGCTCGTCATCATGCGATCCTGGGCGTTCTTCTGTTGCTCCCTACTCCCTTCGAAGTGAAGGAGCTCCGGTGGGGGGTCTCATTACGTCAATGCAACCCTCTTGACGTCCCCTTGGCATGATAGCAAGGAGACTAGGCGAAGGGAATTGGATGCGCCTCGGACCGCTAGCAGCAGGCGCAGTCGTGCTAAGGCAAGGAGCAATTACATGGAAGATCCGATGGATTACAGCGATGGTGAGATCTTGCCGGCATGCAAGCGGCGTAAAACTGCGACTCTGGCTTGTGGGCGGCAGAGTCAAATTGAGAGTTTACGACAACCCTCGAAACCCCGACCCAGTCTTGTTGCCAGGCCGAAGAGAGGCAGCGACACCGTCCCGGCTTCAAATAGTGAGACGGCCAGCACGACTAGCTACGAGGAATGGCCCCTTGCCGATGCGGTGCTTAAGTGTGTCCGAAACAACGGTATGGCGACGTTTCAGCTCGAATTTACATGGACCACCGCGTCGTGTACGGAACACGCTTCCCAGCACAAACCATCGAAACTTCTGAATGTTAATCGTCAACGACCTGCAATCCCAGAGCAGAGAATGGAGGATATCATTGGAGGCAGCTCAGAAGAACCAGTCCAGCGGGATGGCACCGATGACGATTCCGACGTCTACACGGCGGAATGCATACTGGCTCGATGGGGGAAGCACACTTTCTTCTTGAGATGGTCGGACGGCACCACAGGGTGGGAGCCAAGGAGGAACATTCTCGATAAGCAGATGCTTCGCGAGTTCGAGGCAAGTTACTACTGTTTCGATCGGGGGGTCGACGTTCTGAGTACACGAAGCAGGGCCGGTAAACGTCAGTATCTCTTGCATTGGCATGGTCGTCCGTCTGGTGAGGATACATGGGTGGATGAAAAGCTGATGAGCCCGAAGAAACGGAGAGGTTCCGGAACTGCGGCTCGGGCAGTGCCGAACTAACGTTCGTGTCATCTGGATGCGGCGGCACCAAAAGCCAGTCTACACGTGCTGCATGGATCTCGCCGTCGGATCATGCCGCTGAATCATGAAGAAGATACTTCCTCCCCAACAAAAGCCTCTGATGTTGCAACGTAGTCCAGATTGGTCCGAAGAACCCAAACTCAGGAGCAGAATATCCCTGAGACCTACGATCCTGATACGACTGCCGTTTTGCACAGCACCCAATCAGGATTTGACGCCCAGGCAGTATTGAAAGACACTTCCGTGCCGTATGCGAACCCCTTGCTAGCCGGCCAAGCCTTCATTCGGCATTATTACTTTAGACGTGAAGGCTCCGCAAGATAGCTTAATTCAGGCGGAGCGCCTGGTGCCAGATCTTGCACCTTCTGCTTCCTGATCCCGAACGAAAGATCCGCTGGTCGTGCATGGCTGCCGTTTATGGTTTGTCAGGTGCAGGTAAGTAAGGTACTGCCGCTCGGTCTGCTCTTGCTTCTCGGGGTTTGCCAAGTATACACGGTGCGACAGTGAGCTTGCATCTTCTGTAACTAAGGCGAAACGACGGCAATTTGCTGCATGCATGAACGTAAGGTTGGAGCCCGCGCTGGCTGTCGGTGGTAGTGTGGCCAGCCTGTTCACGTCGCGCTCGCGAGTTAACTCGCGGCTGTCTTTCCCTCAACGCACACCGTACCGCGCCATTGGCTCGTCATGCCGCGCTCGTAAGTGATTGGCAATGTCACTGCCGACTCATCCGTGTGGAAACTGCTCACAATCAATAATCGAATGGCTCGGCAGATGTATGGGGATCCACTCTACCCGTGCCCAGCCCTGCTCGAAAATTGTACTACCCTTTCCCGCATCTTATCATCTGTCGTGCTTCGCTTACCTTTGGCCCCGATCAAGCCAAACACACACATGCACAACCTTTTGCAGCTCTAGATGGACACTACCCAGAGCTACGAAATGTTTTTATGTTGAATTTGCACCATTTCCTATCACATACGACCACACTTACCAGACCACACTGGATCCCGTAAGCCTATTAGCTTCCGTACGTTACGTCCTGCTGACATATTCCCCTTTCGAATTTGGATGTCGATGTGGGCCCTTCCGTGCGGGGTTCCA
>KQ030933.1:0-13420 GCA_000956045.1 Hirsutella minnesotensis 3608
CGCGCCGCGACACCGACTACGGTTTGTGCCCTCGACATCTCCAGCAATCAGTCCGGCGCTAGGCAAGGACTTCGACAAATTTGTCAGGCTGGCGAAAGCAAGCTCCTTCTTCGTATGGATCTGCCCACGCCAGTAGGCAACCCACTATTTCCACCCCCCTTCTCACAATCCACCACCCCACTCCCCCTTTCATTAACCCCCTCCCCAACTCTCCTCATACTTGTCGGCCTCAAGAGGCGCTGGGGCTTCGCAACCCAGCGTCTGGCGAGGTCAACTGGGGGCTACCAAGCCTCCACAGCTACTTGCTGATCTGATTACAGGCAGCGTTTCCCATTAGACCTGGACGTCCCGCTGACGGGCAACAAGCTTATCACGAGTGCCACTGAGCCGATGAAATGCTGGATAGCGGGTGAAATATGTGTTTTGCAGCATGTAGATATCCACTAGCTCAGCACGTCCTGTGCTCCCTCACGGAGACCTGAGCGGCCAATGGCTGCTGGACGAAAAATACAATGAATGAATGAATGAATGAATGAGCGTGGACGCATTTAGCTTCTGGCAGCAGATGAGTATCTCACGAGATCTGGATATTTGACAGCATGCTAATTAATTGCATCCTGCCATTGAAATAAGGATTACGTTCTGTTGGCGGCGTTGTGTATGCACGTACGTTGGGTGCAAATTGCTTATTGTATTAATCGTTACTCTCTCTCTCTATAGTAGGAAATTCCTCCCCTTTTATAACTTGCGAAGCGTACGTAAAAGAGATAAAGAAAAGGCCACATAAGAGATATCTCATTCTAAAGGGGAGTCGTACATTACGAAGGGCATTATTATCCCTTATCAAGGGAGCGTAGTTAGGAAGGGAAGTTCGCACATAAGGGAAGAGTCTGTGGACTAATAGGGTCTGTGCGGAGTTGAGGTTGAGTATGCACGATACTCCAACACGTTCATTGCAAGAAGGCCAGGAATCACGTCAATGGTTCGTCGAAATGTAATTCAATGTAGTTATCACCTGTCACACTGGTAGTGTCACTGATAGTGCGTTACGCTTGCACTGAACCATGCGGCCGTTTGGCGGGAGCCGAATGAACCGTCAGTGTGACGGAAAGGGCTACACTGGACCAGCATTACGTTCACCAGCGGCGCACTCTGACAGCTTGCTGACTAATCAATACAAACCGTAGTGTGCACTAAGTCGCCAAACGGGCTGCACTATAGTTATTGGGAGCCCTGCTGAAGAAGTCAGACAGGGAGCGATACACAGTGGTAAAGGAGTGGCGACCGATGTCACCTCTATCGACGCCTGGCAATATATTCAGAGCGGTCGTGGCCGAAAGTTTATCCTACGCCGCAAGGACTCACGGGCTTATGCCCGCGAATCACTTCGGAGCGAGAAAGCGACGATCCTCTGAAGTCTGTAGAAATAAAATGCTTGATAGTACGCGCTATATATGTGATGTAGTATACTTGTGCATATACAAGTAAGTTTATACATAAGTATCGTGTATTGTGTATGTGTCATGTAAGTATCTGGAAATATATATATATATATATATATATATATGTATGTATGTATGTGTGTTCGTGTGTGTGTGTGTTTGTTTGTGATACATGTATGTACACACATACTTGCAGAGTGTGGTATACTGTACAGTCCGCAACAAGACGGTACGTAGCGGTTCTCATGACAAGACCACATACACGATGCCCGACGCCCAATCCTGCTCTCGAGGTAGATGTGACGAAGGCATGATTGCGAGGGCATAACCGTGAGGGGATGAGCACGAAAGGAGAGGCATTGCAAATAACGCTGTCAGAGGCAGCTCAGCCGCGTCGGAGCGCTCTATGCCGCTTCTGCACTGCTGACCCACCGGAACTCATTTTAATTGGACAAACACGAGATCCTACCGACCATGACGTATTCATCGTATCTTTGTTCGAATACCATAACATCACGACGACGAGAGAGACGTGTGCTGACCTGGCTCAGCGTTTTGTCGACCTATCATGGACTTCGCCGAACGCGTGCGCCCAGATCTCCCGCGTAGGCGCGGTAATTCCTCTATTTGTATGCACCATGAACGTATTCACGGGAACCCATGGGTCTGGGAAGTCACCATACACTGTGTAATATTCCAGAATAGCCCATTGCAAGGCGTTGGCCTTTTCCAGCTGCGTTGTACAGTATACACTCGGCCATCTGTTTACAGTGGAGGTTCCTCGGACCGCCGAAAGATGGTGTCGCTTTCGGCAAAGCTGTGGATCAAGTCACATCAGTAAAGGCGGTTGGCCCGGCGCACCACATTATGGAGCCTACTCTTGGCAAGCTGTACTGCTTGGTCGAAGCCGAGAGTGTAAACTTCCTCCATGCGCGATAATCGGCCGCTGCCTCGGCGCACTCTTCGTCCCACCACCGTGCCCCATGCGTCATCTTACGAATAGATTGGCCAGCAGCTCGAGTTGCATTAGCGCCGATGCAAAGTCATCAAGCTTTGCGGGCGATGTCGGCGCCGGTCTCTATCATCTCCATAAAACGCTTCGACTCTTTATCAGAGGTGAGAGTGAGTTTACCGAATGAGTGTACGGTACGTTCAGTTCAGTTCAGTGTATTTTCCGTCCAACAGCCATTGGCTGCTCAGGTCCCCCCGAGGGAGCACAGGACGTGCGAGGTAGTGGCCATCTACATGCTACATATCACGTACATCATCCACTATCCAGCATTTTATCGGCTCAGAGGCACTCATGATAAGCCCGTTATCCGTGAGCGGGACGTCAGCGAGACGTCCGACGGTAATGGGAATTGCTATTAGTAGGGGCCTTGCAAGCCACGAGGACCTCAACAAGCACCTGGTCACGAGACCGCGGTGCCTGTCGAGGTCAACATGTATGAGGGGACTTTGGAGGAAAACGTGGGGAAAGAGAAGGGAACGGTGGTTGTCTAGTGGCGTGAGCAGATTCCTCCAAAGAAGGAGCTTGCTTTCGCCAGTTCGACAAATTTGTCAAACTCTTTGCCGATGGCGCGATAGATGGCTTCAGTCGGCGACGGCGCGAGCCTCACACGATGCCACGGCGCCACCTTCCCGTAATAGAAGACGCGCGTTGGGTCTCTACGTCGGTCACACGAGCATGTCAGTCGCGCGTCGTCGTGGTCTAATCTTTCATGATAATCAGCGAAATCCCCATGGTGGGTTCTTGCTGCAAGTAAGGGATGGAGCAGGGGCCGAGAAAGCGCCAATTCTGGCGGGCAGCCAGTTGTTGCCGTGAGGTCTAAGAGATAAGAGGCTTGCCACCAAGCCTTGAAAGCTACTTTTGGCCGCTGTCGCGCTAAGCTGCATAAATGCGGAGGCGCGTTGGCGGGTTCCGGCAGCGAAGCTCCTGCTTTTGCCAGGCAGCATCAGCCTCCCTCCTCTTTACCTGGGATGTCAATATAGCTGGGAATCCAGCGATTCTCCATGGCTCCGTGTTTTTGCGTCAGAGATTGAACTCAAGGAAGACCTTAATTAAGAGTTGCTTGGCTTGCCCCGCAAGCAAGTTGCGGTTGCGAGATTGTCAAGACAGATGACCATGCAATCAGTTTCCGAAAGGCTCAATGCAGCCCTTAGTCCCTCCAGCGCACCCTTACGTAGCTTCGGCGTCAAAAACTTCAGCAGGCCCAAGACGGCCCTTACCGCTTAAGACGGTGGAGCCGTGCCGATGAACATCAAAGCCAAGTACGACGTGACCTTCGGCAGAACAGAACCCGTCGGAGTAGACGACCAGAGTTCGGGGCGATAGTGCCCCCAGCGGCCAATCGCGAAGTTTATTCGCCGTCTCATTCTTCGATGCATTCTGCAGAGGCGCAATTTGCTCCTCGGCAAATCCGCGCTGCAGTAAGGCAGGCCTTTGGCAGCTTGACAGCAATACATTGGCACGCCGCAGCAGCCTAGTACGGAATGCCTGAGGGGGTTTTTGGTACTTCGTCTTGATCATTTCATTCACGGCGGGAGATTTGGGTTGCAATGTGTGCTTCATCAGCGGATGAGCTTCGTCGAGAGCTTTAAGAGGCGCAGCAAAGGCCAACCGACGCGCGTCCAGCAGTCAAGGGACGGGTGGTATACCCGCCTCTCGATGCAGAACATTCGTCGGTGTCGTCCTCCACCCAGGCAGATTGCCCGAAGAGACATGAAGAGTGCCTTGCTCATCTTCTGGACTAGGTGACTGATGCCCGATGGCCCCTCATTGGCTGGCTTAGTCCAGCGCGGGCACGTCGGGTCAGAGTACCAAGCGTCCGACGCGTAGAGTAACACCGGGATGACGCAAGCGCGGACAGCTCGCCGCACAGCACTTGGCAGAGGCCCATGCTTGATATTTGTCATTCTCCTGATATGCAAGGCCCCAGCTTTCGCCTTGGCTGTCCACTTCCCGACGTGTATCTTGGAGGAGAGAGTGCTGTCGAGCCAGACGCCAAGCCAACGCATTGCTTGATCTGGGCGTTTCTGCCTTGTATCTCGTCATGTAGCACTGGCGGCGCCGTCTGGGGCTTCGTTCAGGAGAAATGCATCACTACTGTCTTGTCGGGGTCGAAGGAGATCCCGTTAGCAGCGTTTCACGAAAGAAGCTCACGTACATGGGGAGATGCTTTGATGGACACCTCTTCAAGGCTATCGCCGACGCACAGAATGGCAGTGTCGGTCGCGTAACCGAAACGGCTTTCTTAGTTGCCCAGGCGGCAGATCGGTTCCGTGTACAGTAGGAAGAGAGTCGGCGAGACTGGCGATCCCTCCGGTAGGCCGCACTGCTGGGGCGATGAATCCGTCACAATGTCTTGATAGCAGATGCGTGCGGATTTGTCTTGCATGAACGAGCCGGCCCAGCGTGCAAGGTTCGGAGGCCACCCTTGCTCTCGCAGACGGAGGATCAATCGATTGCGCAGGACCGTGTCGAAAGCCCCCTGAATATCTAGGGTCACCAACTTAGCGACCTGTTTACGAGCAAAAGCCTCCTCAATGTCATGAACCAAGCAGGCCACAAGGTTTACGGCTGACCTCTTGGGAAGCGCGCCGATTTGTTGTGGGTGCAGTACGCCGAAGTGAACAGAGGCCCACGCTAGGCGCCGTGCAATGAGCTGCTCGAGACCCTTGCCAAGACAGGACAAGAGGGAGTTTGGGCGCCAGGCGCGTGTCGAAGAAATATCCCTGCGTCCTGGCTTGGCAAGCATGACCACTTCCGCTTCTCGGAAGGGCTTAGGATGATGGCCAATGGTGAAGCAGCCTTGATACAGCTTGTGAACAAGGCTTCCGATTGCATGCCATACAGCGCGGAGCATGCGCACCGTGATGTTATCCGAGCCCGGAGACGTGTTCGCTGTGCACAGGGTAGTGTCGCGGGTCTGCTCAAGGGAGATCTGGTCGATGAGTTCTATTGTCTTCCTCGTATCCGCAGGAATCCATGGGTCCTGAATGTCATCGCTTGCGGTACGCCTTTCAAGAGTGTCTTGTCGTAGGGCGGTGCATACACACGACCGCCAGCTTGCAGGGGCGGAGCTTGAAACGGACCCAGAAAATTCAGCCAGCGTACCGCCCTGAAGACGGACTCGCTGTCTGTGAAGCTGTCGATCAAGTCGCGCCAGTTATAGCGTTTGGCTCGGCGCACTACGTTGTAGAACTCCCCTTTGGCTAGTTGTACTTCACGGTCGAAGCCGAGAGGATACACTCTCCTCCACGCGCGATAGTTGGCCGCAGCCTTTGTGCACTCCTCGGCCCACCACAATACGCCTTGTGTGGTCTTGCGGACGGGTTGGTCAGCAGCCCTGGCTGCACACCCGAGAAGGTTCACGACTGTAGCCTGCAGGCTGCCATTCATTCATGCTGAGCAGCCGGCTTTTCTCGACTTGGTCCAGTACAGTTGCCCGGCTGCGAATGATCTTCTTCCGATATCTGGGGACATCGTTCGAAGCGATTTGTAAAGAGGCTACAATGTCAAACAGGAGTTTGTCAGACGTGCATTACACAATGCTCTCTCGTTAATACACACTGTCCCAAGCAACTGAATCTGGGCGTGGTAGGATCCACGGTTCAGTTTGTCACCGAGAATCACGGTCTGCTGTCCTTCGAGGGTAGGATCAAAGAATATCAAGGACGGCACAGTAGCGAGAATATGTCGGAAGCCATCATGAATTTCGGGCGAGAGTATGGAATAGCCTCCAAGGTCGGGTACTTCGTGATGGATAAAGCCTCCAACATGAACGTGATGATCGAAAAAGTCAGCGACGGTTTGGAACTTGAGTTTCACGTTTGCTACGATCCTCTCCAGCATCGACTTCGCTATTCGGCCACCACTGCAGTTTGGGAGCACATAGGTTCGCGGGCCCGTACACGCGCGGCCCCTCGCTGAGTCAGCAGCGTCCACTGTAAACGTCCACTGTAAATTCTCTCCCGTACCGCTGCGGCGGTGACCGTTTTTGCCATTCAACGTTGAACGCAATGGATTGCAGCCTTCCACCTCAAAGATATTATGAATCATACGAAAAACTACGCATGGTCATTGACGTATGGTCATTTTCTAGAGGCTACAAATTCATCGTCCGAAGGTCAACTCTCGATAAAGCTAGTCGATTGACAATTACATATGCTTGCAATCAATTCCGTTCTGGCTGCCAATTCTCAATATTAGCGAAGGAAGAATGGTCTGGCCTTTGGCATCTGAAACGCCGCATTGATGGCCGATTTTCTCAGCACAACCACGGGCCGTTAGACCTACCAGAAGATGGACTGGACGGGCCAGTAGTCCAGCTGCCGCAAGACCAGCCAGCAGACTGGTGTCAGATTGTAACTGTCGGATAGAGCCGCTGGATGGAAGGACTGGCTGTGTCGGCATCACAGCCTCACTCACAGCCTCACTGTCAGCCTTACTGTCAACCTCACGTACATCCTCACTGTCAAGGCTGTAGCCACATTGAGACATACAAGATACCAACCCTCTTCCCTCTAGAGAGAAAAGAGGACAGATTAATTGAAGAACCGAATGACTTTGACATATTTTTGCTCCTATCCGTGATATTGTCATCCGTATTTCTCACAACTGGCCCCCCCCAAGATCGGCCAGCAAATCGGCCAGCAAATCGGCTAGCAAACCGGCCGCCAGACCAGCCAGCAGACCAGCCTCTTTTAAAGAAGTTGCCGACATGTAGCAAATGCCATACCTCTGAATGGGTCGCCGACCCAAAGAATTGCGGACTGCCCAACCTAAAGATCCTATGTTTGGACAAAGATACAACTGTCTGCGCCATCAGCTACCGAATGCAAGGCTTCTTGCTCTTGGCTGTCTTCCTCGACCCTTCGCCATATCTCCTTAACACCCTTTCTCGCATTTGCAAGCGGATCGTCTCCCATCTCTTTAGCTACCTTGGGCTTGCACGCGTTCGTCTTCTGCCTGACTCCAGTCTAAATAAGCCATCTGGTCCTCCTTTGTCCAGCTTCTCCGCCCTGTCGAAGTTACACAAAGTGCAGACATCTGCTTGTAGTCCAAACACCATTTAAAACTCTGTTTATCGTATCTTTGCGGAAGACCCATAGCCTTGCGATAAGCTTGGTTGGTCTTGATGCTGCGGAGCTCCATGCCCGACAACCTCTTGGATCTATCAACGTTAATGGTCAAAATCGGAAGAGGAAGATGAAGTTGACGCCATGGCAGCATGAGAAAGACGTCTTTGCTATCGAGATGCAATCTTTGCGGGCGAGTTTGCGATAACAGCCTTTTTCGGGGGTTTGCTTGGGTGAATCTAAGTGACCAAGTTCCCTCGTAAAATGTCGGTCAGCTTAAAGAATGAGATTTGTTCTTTCCTCAATATTCTCCATTAGCATCCAATTTAAGCATTTTTATTTTGCCGACTACCAGGGCCGGCTGTCAAAAAGTTTGTCGCCCTGGTAGCTGAGCAGGAGCGTGATGAAAAGCCTCGCATGGATCTGTAAAGTTGAAAAGCGCATTGGGCTGCAGCATTCGAACGAAACTTTAAACCCCAAGATAGAGGGCATGGAGACCATGAAAAGCTCCTAGAAAGAAGTAAATAGGTACAGGGCTCCTAAGAGTGCAAGCTACAGTCACGTTACAAAAGTTCCGCCTAATCCGGATTTAACCAAATTCCTCCGCGTCAACACTATAACTTCAATTGCACACAATAATTCCAATTTAATTCCAATTAACTAGTAAAGACTATCTGCATAATCCCTAAAATTGAGGCTATCCAGCTATATGTGTTAGTACTTAGTATACCAGCCGTTCGCCTTGATAACCGCGGCACAACGCCGCGGCATCGACTCTACTAGACTTTTCAAGACCTTATCTTCAATCTCTTCCCACGCTTCAACCGCGGCCTCACAGAGCCTCTGTTTTGCTTCATTGGTCTTCGGAAGGGCGGCAAGCTCGGGATGATTATCACAGATCTTATCCTTCACGATCTTCCACAAGTTCTCAATAGGATTAAGGTCAGGAGAGTAAGCCGGCCAGTCCACAAGCCCGATCCCGTTGGGTCCATTTAGTCGTCCTGTATGCCTCTTGCAATCAGTACTGTATCTAACTCTATAAGGAAAGGGCCCGACGCGTCGCGTGTGCCCTATAATTACAGGGGACCTTTTCACTATAGCAGTTCAATAATGCCCTACAACTCCCTATAGCTTCACCGCCGTTAGCCCCTGTGAGCGCTCTTGAGCCCTATATTGCTCCCTTGGGCAGTGTCTATATAGATAAACACCACCGCACGCGTGCATGCTCGAGAGCCTTAACGGCGTCATGGAGAGATGGGAATAGTGGCATATTGTCGGGAGGAGGAAGGAGTTGCATCTTCACAGAAAGACGGCTCAATTAGAGCAAATCGCGGCGTTATGGGCGTTGAGAAAGTGAGGTGTTGATACTATTGACGGTGGTGCTAAGTTATAGTATCGCGAGAGCTTTTATGCACGCGTGCGGTGGTGTTTATCTATATAGTACTGACCTGGGAAAGCAGTGGGCCACAGCATTCATACAAGCAAGGCAGCGATCCGTGAGGACCACAGATGGATACGAAGCACCACACATGTCATACATGGAGCGCAACCGATCCAATGCCCAAATGAAATCCTCTTCGGCCTCGCCGCTGAGGAATGCAAAGGCGATACAAAACGAGCGTTGGCAAGCATCAACCCCAATTATGTCGAGGAGTGGCATCTTATACTTATTCGTCTTGTATGTGCAGTCCAGGATGAGCAGCTCTGGATATGCCTGGAGATACGTCAATGACTCGGGGTGGGCGAACAAGACTGCAGTTACTCGGCGGGCTTGGTCGAGCTGAATGCGGCTCCAGAAGCCCTGATTGTCTAGCTCGTTGGCAAGAGCTTGTATCGTGCTCTGTCCTTCGCAGAGCGCTCGCTTGCTCTTCGCGATGCAATTATATATGTCTTGTTGCGTCGCCGCTCCGGCAGACGAAGAGTTTTGGCGCAGATAGGTGCGGATGTCTCTTGGCGCAATACCAGCTTGTGTAAGGTCGCTAATCGTCGTTTCGTCGCTTACAGAGAGGGCACGGAGAGTTGGATGCGCTGATATATGCTGGCTGGGCTCATGATTATGGACGGCAAATTGGCTACCCGGACGGTGTTTGACGTGCCAATTGGCGCCCTCGGGATCCTGCTTCGCGTTGATTGAGAATTGGCACCCAGTAATACGTGTACTGGTCTGCCGTTTCTGCTCCATAGGCTTGTCCCCTTGTCCCCTATGTGCTCCTGGTCGACCTGCACGATCACAGGCGTATGTGACGGTCGGTCGCCCTTTCGCCTTTTTCCTTGATCTGCCCGTCGTAAAGGCATAGCCCCGAGGCGCTGCCCAGGCGTTTATAGCGGCAAATAGAGCATCTCGAGAATCAAATTCGCCCTCAGGAGGAAGGCAGTCGGCAGGGAATTCCCTGGTCCTAATTTTTGGCTCCATATTGCGTTAGATGCGTTGGAAAATGCGCGTTGGCCACGATGAATATGGCAGTGTCAGACAATTGGCTCCACAGGGATCACGGCTGGCATCGTGTTAATTGATGAGAATCATCTTGAAGAGCTAGCTGTAGGTGCACGACAGTGCGCCGCTCTTATACGCAAAGGAAAGGTTTTGTGTCACGTAATTGGCGTTACAACAGGCAGGATTCCACAGCGATCAAGGAGCGTTTAACACTAGGTGGCCAACGGAACCACGGATTGATGAGAGTTATCTGAGAATTATTTGAGGAACAAAGAAAGGACTGGATGCACACATTCGTGCAATATATACCTTCATCATGCGGCGGAGCCGCGGCGCAGCAGTGGCAGTGATGCGGCATGAAGTTTCAGGAGCTGTGATACGTGACATTTTGCTTTGTGGTGCAGGGTCCTTGTAAGTGAGGTTGCTGCTACGATTTTTTTGAGCTTTGACCTCAACGCAGTCGAAGCACATCGCATGCAGGCGATCGACCTTAGTACGCGGATTATAGCATCGGTTTCCGCGGACAACTATTCTGAGCGCAGATGCTATGCGACATGAGGCTGGCTCTCTATGCGACAAGTAGCAATGCCATGATGTTGGCGAGCCCTTGCGCGTTGGGCGGGCCGACTTATGTTCCGGCTTCGAGGCACGGGGGGCCGTGCCTGTATTGGCCCCCGCCGCGTGTGTACGGACCCGCGAACCTATGTACTCCCCGCGGAACGAGGCGGGCCGCTTGATACATCGCGAAGAAAGGATCTTCGCATGAACAGTAGATAATTTCTTCATTCTTTTGACTCTGGGGTAGGCGTGGTTCTTTCGCCGTCATGGCAGAGCCTGAACCGGCGCCTCCGGCGGACGTGGGGGCGGGGCTAGACCCAACTAGCCCGTCGCCATCGACGCGTCCGACGCGAGGGACGACGCCAAGTGGGCGAGTCCAAGATACGCTACGATCATTGGAAAGTGCGACAGCTAGGGCCTCTAAGAGAATCACGCTTCGGACGACGAGGGTCGCTTCAGTCGGCAGTGAGAGCGAGAAGGCCAGCGATGCGAAGCCGCGCAGCAATGGCGAGACCCGGCAAAGTCATGCTGGCGAGGGTCCTGGACGTGCTGGGGAAAATGGGCTCAGAGATTGGAGAGTTGAAAACCCCAGTATCGGAGCAAAGTGACACGATCCGGAAGCTCAGCGCCACCGTCCACAAGCAAAGCACCATCATTCAGGGACAGGAGGATTTAATTCGGGAATTGGAATCCAAGGTCCAGGAATCTAGTGCGGAGTCTCGACGCAAGCGTTATGAATACCACCAGAAAATGAAAGAGGAACACCAGGATCTCCAGAGAGAAGTTATCGGCGTGAAGGAGCAACTGGTTCAGCTGATGCAAAAGCCGAGCGTGGCGGGCGAGGCGACGGAGCCGAATGGCCATCGAACAACATTTGCGGACATCGCGCGCTCTCTGCCCGCGAGTCCACCGACCAGTGTACGCAGTGTATCTAGCCCGACCAAACAGCATGCTGCGGGCGACTCTCTTCACTGTACCATTGACACGTCCCGTGTCAGCGAGTCGAACAAGAACACACCGCAAATTGGATCAATTCGCCAGGCCGTCGAGGCGGAGATGAGGGTGAAGAACGGACAAGAGACATGGAGGTGCGCAGCAGTGGTGAGAGAATCCAGGAATGGCGACCGAGTCAAAATCGTCTGCAGAGACGAAGCCGAGCTCCAGCTGGTCAAGGAGGCCGCACAGAAGACAGCCGTTGAGGGAGCACGAGTCATGAGAGACCAGCTCTATCCAGTCCGAGTTGACAACGCCAACTGGACGGCGGTCCTCGATACGGAAGGCAGCATTCTGCCGGGAGCGATCGAGGCCTTGAGTGCCGAGAACAGAGTGACGATAGGAAAAATCTCATGGCTCAGCAAACGGGAATCTAGCAAAGCCTACGGATCGATGGTGGTATACGTCACCAAGAAAAGCGACGCAGAAAGGCTTCTAGAAGGATACTACTTTGACTTGGTGGGAAGTCAGCCACGACTCACGCCTTCGAGCCAAGAACGGGACCGATTCAGTGTTTCAATTGCCAGGAACTCGGCCACAAAGCATATGCATGCAAGAAGCAGCGCGTATGTGGCAAATGCGCCAATGTCGGCCATCACCACAAAGAGTGCACAGTGATTGAGCCAAAGTGCGTTCCGTGCGGCGGACCACATGAGTCGTTCAGCTGGAAGTGCAGGATGAGGAACCCGGGCAACGATGCTTGAGTCCCTCCGCATCCTACAGCTGAATGTGCGCAAGCGAGATGTGGTACAGCAGAGCCTGATGAACGACGCAGACCTGAAGGACTTTGCGGTGTTGGCTCTCTCTGAGCCATATGCGCGCACTGTTGACGGAAAGGTGATGACGAGTCCCATGGGACACCACAACTGGACAAAGATGACACCGACGTGTGTCCGCGACGCCTCATGGCCGATCCGCAGCATGCTTTGGACCCGAAGTGATCTCGAGGCGCGGCAAGTACCGGTGCCGTCGGCTGATCTTACAGCAGCGGTGCTCCGACTCGAAGAGAGGGAGGTGATGGTAGTGTCGGTGTACGTGGAAGGAAAGAACGACGAGGCGCTGACGAACGCGATGGAGTTGTTGCGCGACTTGATAGATCGCTTCCGCGGCGGAACCGGAAACCGCACCGATGTGGTTTTGGCGGGGATTTCAACCGCCACGACTTGCTCTGGGGCGGGACCAGGTGCCGACAAGAAGACAAGGGGAAGGACAGCCCATCATCGAATTGATGGGAGACGTTGGACTTTGCAGTCTTCTACCGAGAGGGACGAAGACATGGCAGGGGCCGGACAAAGAGAGCACCATCGACTTGGTACTTGCATCGGCCGAGCTGGCGGATGAGGTGACATCCTGCACGATTCACCCAACCGAGCACGGATCGGACCACCGGGCGATCCAGACAACATTTGACATTCGAGTGCAAGAGCGAATCTTTCAGCAACGCCTGCTACTCAGAAACGCGCCGTGGATCAACATCGCAGCCAGGGTAGAAGACGAACTCCGACCTCTACCTTGGACTGTGGGAATGCAGGCGCAGGCCGATCAGCTCATGCGGGTCGTCACCAAGGCCGTTCACGATCTGACACCTCGGGCACAGCCGCCGCCGTACGCGAAGCGGTGGTGGACAAAGGACTTGACTCGTCTCCGGCGGACGTACACTTACTGGCGGAACCAAGCGAGAGCGCAGCGACGAGCTGGTCAGTCACGGCCGGATCTCGAGCGTCGCGCCAAAGACGCCGCCAAGGAATACCATGACAACATTCGGAGACAGAAGAAGGCTCATTGGGAGGATTTCGTAGCCGACGAGACCAACATCTGGAAGGCAGTCAAGTACATGCGGCCCAACCAAGGCTTAATGGAGGATAAAGTGCCGCCTTTGAGGAGAACGGACGGATCCGTGACCAATGGCAAG
>KQ030936.1:0-13187 GCA_000956045.1 Hirsutella minnesotensis 3608
ACAGTCCAGCACGACGGTGCAATCGTCCACCTGCCACAAAGCGACGGCGTGGTCTTTCAATTGCGATGGCCTGCTCTTGAAGAAGTCTCTTTTCATAAATCCGCCAACGGCTAGGATTATTTCGTTGCGTTCTGCTTTGAGTCGGTCCAAGCATCGATAGGCAGCAAGGTTTTCTTGAAGGTATGGGCCTGGGAGCCCAGGAGCGCCGGCAAGTAAGCGCAATAAGGTATGGGAAGTCATCGTCGGCGCCGGAAGGCAGATACAAAAGTAATTGACAAACACACTACTATAGTGAAGGTCGCCGCCTATCAGCCATATATATCTGTACGACTGGAATTGTGCGACAGTGTACAGCCGATCAAATTCGCAAGCTCTTTGACGGCTCTGAAAGCATCGAATTAAATGGCTTGGGCGGGTGGGAACTGCGTGCAAGATTCCTCTGCGCCAAGCAGCCAATGAAAGCGGACACTATGGCACATTGGGCTCAATGTAAGCGCCAGGCGCCGAAGACGAGCTTATTTTGAGAAGCGTTAAAATTAAGACAACACAGTTTATTCACGAACTTACTGAAAGTAAGTCGAAAATGATTTAATATATGGGCACCGAGAATCAAGGATCAGGTATACCTTAGAGAACCGTTTCAAATCATCAACCGGCTAAGATGGGCGCTCTCTTTGACGAAGGAGTCGTGAGGGTCCATTTATCGCAGCTTGTTCCTGAAGTTTTTCAACCTTACGACGTACCTCGCAGCTCGGATATTACTCAGCTTTTGCACAATCCCGATTTCATTATCCCTGGACGAGTAACGTCTACAACTCGCGACAATGTTACGAGGGTTTTCAGCTCGTCTTTGGATTCTTTTAATGAACCTCCGCTAGTCACGACTGAAACAATCTATTGTTCTGCTACGAGCGAGGTGTTAAAGTCGGTCAAGAATGCCCTAGGGGACAGTTGGATATGTCGAGTGCAACTACATTGCATCCCGCGTGCGTTTGAGAATCCGATCTGCTAGGTGCTTGTACTGACGGTTGCAAAGCAACGCCCTTAGGGCTAGCGGACGGTGTTGTATTCCGAAATATACGACACTATACCAGGAAAGGGCGCTACTTTGTTGCAGACGAATGGCTCAAGCAATTATCGCCCTGCAAGCAGAAGATAATACGCCTTCTTTTGCGGCGCCAGCCGATAATTGATGCTATGGACAGCTTGTTGCCACTTCCAGGTCTTTGGGACGGTCTCGAGCTAGGGAATTGGGCCAAGCACCTCGCTGCCCATGTGGATGATCTAGTTGTGAATTATTGGAGTCATATTGCCTCACAATGGACCAAGATTATGGCGGGCATCGAGAATTGTCTGCACCTAGTCGACTCTCCAAGCGTGCGGCGGATCCAACGTCGAGCCCCTGGATTCTCAAGAGCAGGTCGCGCGAGAATTAAGCGTGACTTTGAGAGCAAAAATAACCCGCTATTCCCAGCGATAACGGACGCAGATATGCGCAGAAAATTGAAGCAAAACGTCTTATCTATAAGGGTCATGATACCAAGTATTGAGACATTTCATGACGACATGAGATATCTATCGATTGGAGCTAAGATACTGGAGGGACATATTCTCTCAAGACATGACAAGAAGAAGACAATTGGAGGAAACCGCCTAAACCTCTTCCAAAGCCTGAGAGAAGATTGGGGAGAAAGCGCGGTCCAGTTTCAAACAGGCCATCACAGCTTCGCATGGTCGCGAATCTCTCCAACACCGAGACTGGCCTTTATGCAGCTTCTGTTGGCAGCCCTGAGATACTTCCCGCACCTGTCTTGGGAGGCGCCATTACAAGACCTCGGCGACACACGTATGGGCGCAAGCGTGGATGCGAGATACGTTGGGCTCCTTTGCAGGACCGCTAGAGAGCTAGGATTCTCCAATGACAAGATCGATGCAGGACTCAAAGTCGGGAATGACGAGATACCAATCAAGTACAACAAAGTTGATGAAACGTATCCTTGGCGCGGTGGTAAGCCTTCTTCCCTAGTGTTTCAAGTTCTCCATGAAACATCATTCGTACCGCAACTCTGCTTCGCGCGCGTTGAGCCAGCCGAAGAGATTTCGGCTACATGTACCCAAGCACAGATTCTCAGCGCCTTCTTTACCGAATTCGAACACCTATCTCCAACGATGGCCTCGGAACTCTTTTCCAGAGGTCAGAAACGGAGAAACGTTGATGTCGCTACCCTTACACAAGTGCTGAGTCCTAAAAAATTGAGCGAGCGCCGCAATTTGAGAAACCGCAAAAAGTCGAGAACTCGAGTACGAAGCAAAGCTATGGGTGCTTCATTATTCATGAGAAGAAATGACAAGAACAGACTTAGGTATCCCAATGTCACTTCACAAATCGGCCTCACGAAACCGACGCCCTCCAGAATTACGGGCACCTATGCCACCGAGTCCGATATAGACATGCTAGATGAGCCCGAAATTCCGAATATTGAATCCGGTGGGCAAATAGGAGTCAATGCGTCTGAGGACCGTCCGATGACTGGTAACGGCACTGCTCAATCCTGTCGGAGCAAGAAGCCAAGAGACCCTGAAAAGCTGAGTCGCCCTTTGAGGCCGAGAGGCCCCGCAATATCCAGGCCCAAGAGACAAAGCAGTTCCGTACGCGGCAAACGAAAGCCTCGAGCTAAATACACCCATATTACTTCACAAGACGGCAGTGCTATGTCAACGCCCTGCGGTATTACGGACGACTGTAGTATCGAGTCGAATGAACTAACGATGCTCGAGCCCATGATACCAAATATAGACTCGGATGAATCAATGCGTCTCGGAACACCAAGTAGTGCGGAAAGAACTCCAGAATCGCCCCGAGGCTCGCCCTTGACATTGGCCCCCGGGCTCGCTGCGCACGACTGGTTGCGAGAGAAGTCTCCCACAGCCTTCCAGAGTCCTGTTGCACCTTCGATAGTGCCCGAGGAGAGAGAGAACACTCTCAGGTTTAGAAGTGGAAGCCAGAAGAGCAGGAGACGGTCTCTCACCAGTGCCTCCTTCATCAGGTCGCATGGCAGAATCTGCGAATTATGGACAAGAACAACTCTCCCCAAGTCTACCCGAGAAGAATCCCAGAAGATTGCAAAAAACTCTTGCGCCGGAGATGCTGCCTTCGCAAGGCTCTGGCGAGCAGCCGAAAGCTGCTAGCGCACTCTCTGCCGAACGTTTGCCTGAAAATTCCCACCCGTTCGGGGAAACCATCAGAACAACACCGCAGACTGATTCTCTCGACGCAAATGGTACACAATTCGATAGTGACGATGCCAATGCGCCCATACCTGATATTATGGAGGATATAGATGAGACTTGGTCCGGGTTCAGAGACGACCCCGATCTCGAGGACAGCGCTCATCACAGTGCAACTCAATCAATCAATCATTCCAATCAAATCAATCAAATAAGACGATTTTTGCGTTCAATCAAATCAAATCCATTAAACCGAAAGTTGACACGATTTGGTTAAGTTGATGTATACTATGCGGTGTTCGAAGTGCCATAAACTTCGCTTTGCTACCCTACATGAGGGAAGCACAGATAGGAGATACTTCTAATCACATAAAACAGCTGCAGTATTGGGTACCTACTATCGCCTGCCGGGCCAAACTGTGCTGCTAGGATCACGCGGTTACGCGCCTTCGTCACGCGTCAATTTCGCCGTCACATAATATCGACCAGATGTCGTATTTGCGTACACCGTCTTGTTCGTCCAGACTCTCGCCAGAAGTCTCAACACCACGTCCTACTCCACTCTTCCTTAGTGCGTTTCCGCGATTGTCGCAAGCAACTCGAGGAGGCTGCTCTCCAAGATCTGCCCGTTAACTCTACTGTTGAGGATCTGCCCAAGATCTTTTGGAAGAACCGCCGCTTTGTCCAGGAAGCTTCGCTAGCCCGGAAGGGTGCCAAGGGTAGGAAGAGTTGGATCAGGTCACATGGCATGTTTTTCATCGAATTGAATAACCAGGATCAGCCAATCGGTCACGTCTGGTGCTGCAGTCGTCGTGATACGAAGGGTCGGCCGGAATTCTTCTCGGTACGAGCCACATCTTCAGCAGCAGATCATCTTCGCAACCACGTATCCGGCCCTGGACTAACAAATCAATCTACTGACTTGCCTAGATCCCACCGGATCACCCCGACGAGCCAGTCAAGTCCCCGCGACGATGATAGCGCGATCGACCTCGATTCCGATGCACCTCCCAAACGACGGCGACTTGACCAGAGCACGATACCAAAAGCAAAGGTCAAAGCTATACAAGAACTCAGTGTTGGGTTCGTCATCGACAGCGATGTGCCATTCACAATTTTTGAGCACAAATTTCTGAAGGAGCTCTTCTATCGGTTCGACCATGAATTAGCGCTCCAGGTTCCTTGGAGCAGCAGTTCCATGACCAGAGAGCTACAGAGGATCTTCGGTTCCGAAGTCGATGTTGTTAGAGCTGAGCTGGGAACAGATTGATACGGAACAGTCGAAGCCTGCCTCAATGGGAACGGGCAAGGAGGACGATCACTATACGCAGTGGATTATCAGCAGAACGAAAAAGGCATTGCAACGAGCGGCAGTATCAGCGAGTTGGACAAGTACCTCCGCCTTGAGCCACAAGACACACAAGATCCGATCCAGTGGTGGAGAGACCATAAGCATACTTTCCCGACATTGAGCAGCTTTGCTTTGGACGTCTTTGCCATTCCGGCGATGGCAACTGACTGTGAGAGGCAATTCAGCCTGGCCAAGTTGACTCTAACCTCACAAAGGCTCGCCATGGAAACCGATACGCTGGAGCAAGTTCATTGCCTGAAGACTTGGGTCCGACATGGTGGGGTGAGGCTAGAGAGTTGGGGAGGGAATTGAAGTCTTGGGGGATGGCGAAAGTCCTTGGAAATACCAGGTGTAGAGGTCGCCCATACAGTTGATTGGGAGGAGTCAATCAAATCAAATCAACCAATTTTGGACTGCAAGCCTGTCAATCAAATCAACTTTGGGGCCAAAGTTGATTTGATTGACATATGATGAGCGCTGCTCGAGGACGAGGAAGAGCTATAGGGATTTGCACGCCAGCTAGTGGTCATTTTACTTTTCTTAAATATTATTTCTTGAAAGTCATTTCTCGTAAGTCGTATTTTTGCTTGAGACTGGAGCGTCAAGGTCCACGTCTAGTCATTGATCGTGAATCAGGACTGATCTGCGTCATTAGCACACGTGTTTACGATCAATTGAGTGCTCAAGCCTTAGGCGGTATTCAAGAAGTGTCGTATTTGAACAACATCGACTATCGTATAGCTAGCTATCGGAGCTCTGGTTCCGTCTTAACTTCGTTTCTCTCGAGATTTTCAATGTCTTCTTTGAGGTCCGAGGGTGATGAGTGCAATTCCTTCTGTGAACACACGTGTAGGTCCTTCAGATGTTGGTCTATGACCGCAGTCAAGACTGCGAAACGCCGCTCACTAATCAGGGTGGCCGTGCTGAGCTGTGCCTTGAGATCATCGATACCAGCACTCAACGACTGCATCTTGGCGTCAACGTTCTGATCCCTTGCGTCTTGATAAGATGCCCATTTGTCGAGAGAGAATCGGACGTCATGAAGTATTGCGCAAAGACTCCCGGTATCGGTCGGAAGTCGCTCCTCTATACCTGCTATGTGGGACTTAAGTTCCCCCCTAACCTCTTGCCACGATATCCTATCTTCCTGAATAGTTCTCACGAGCTCAGCCTGGACCGCAGATGAACTCAATAAGTGCTGTGTCATTGAGCTCACTGGTCCCGGGGATGCTCTCTGGTACCGCAATGACTGGGAAGAAGGTATTTCTCGCGGTCTTGAAGTTGGTGGAGGAGGCATGCGCATAGGTTGTGGTGCCTGGACGATTTGGCCGGCTGGGCTTTCATGGGAACAACCGTTCGAAGTCATCATTCCCCGGCCATTGATGGGGACGAAATCGTGTCGGGAGTACATGAGGGGAAACTTGAACAGATGGCGAAACGTGCAGAAGATTGGGCAATGGGTACTAAGTAAGATCAATTTGGTAGTCTTTTCCCGCCACATGGTGGATTTAGTTATGTGACCAAAGACGTAGGGGTATTTATAGGCTACAAATAGCCTACTGCGAAGCTGCCGTGGGTTATGGGGAGAAGCTTGAGTGTGCTTTTCTCAGAGGCTCACAAGCATTGTGCGCCATCGATATGATGTTACCCCCTCGGGATGATTGATATGTCGACGAGATGTGCTGTTGGTTGAATGTTCTCGTCGATGGCTTTCAAAACCGGTCAAAGAGGGGGGCGAGGAACGCGGGGCACTGAAGGTGTGCTGCCTCGATGCTTCGGCGTTTATGCGAATTGTAGATCGGGGCTTCACGTATGGTTCGTGGCGCTGCAGTATTTCACAGGCTAGAGGAGCGGGGAGGCTGCCGGCGACCGGGATGGCAGGCCGCACTCTGTCCGGTCCAGGGCCGTTTGATCCGACGTGTGATGAATCAAGAGCACTATCAGCTATAATGCTCTTGTTGAATTGCATATGCAACCGAAACAATGCAGCCGAAACAAGGCAGCAAATCTGACGAACTTTTGTGAGCTCTAGTCAGGAACCAACAGACCGTTGCATCAACTAGGCTCGGCGATTGCCTCTTGGGGACGGGAGGGGGGCAGAATGCAGAGGCTGCAGCGTGGCGTGGCGTACCAGACTCCGCTTGCATCGCAGTATTGAGACTTACGTGCTTCCCTGCGGAGAAGCTTGAATTTTGCGTCTGTGACGCGGACGAGGAGTCAGGACCAAACAACGTCCTTCGCCCTTGGCCATTCTGGCTGGCACTCTTCACGTATTGATTCCAAATTTGTTATCCATGACGATCTTTCACGCAAGGAACCTGCGTTGATGACAGTGAAGCCGGGAGTGGCCTTCCCACCGTGCACTCCCTTCAATCCGCATGCCATCCGTAAGCCCCGCTTCGACGCGAGCAATGAGACTCGGGCCTTAATCAGTTGTCTCATACAGAATGATTACTCTGAAAGCCCGGGGTGGGTTTAACTTGACCTTGAGCTACCGCTACAATCTCGTGAAAGGCACGGCGAAGTTGAATGTAGGCAGGATTGCCGTGCTGATATTCGTCCGTGGCTTCGATTGCGTATCGCCTCAACCCAACTGCATCCACAAAATATCGGCTAGATAACTGGTAGGCTCCATTCAGAACAATTGCCGTACTCAGACCGCCGCAGTTTCGCCCCGAGGATAGAGCATTCAATCTTAATTTCTGACGCACTTTGCCTGGGTCCTTCGCCCAAGTCGTAGGTTCATATCTAGCCGTCTGTCCCTGCCTGAATCGGATTTCGTATCGTCATCGCGCTTGGTTCCGTTCTTGCCCTTTCGCGGCGTTGTTTTGAAGTACGGTCTTCTCGTCACTCTCAACTGCTATGTCCCTTAGCAGTCGAAGGCATGGTCTATCACATTATGAAGTTCGATGATATTTGTAATTTAACGCGCACAGATTGAGACCCTCATACGGCGATTGGGAAATACAAGGAGGCTAGGAGACATCTTTAGCTTTGAATCGATACTTGTGCAAATTTTGATCGCAATAGATGGATCCGATTCCGTTCATGCTAGAGCAAATACACTCGTATTAACAATCTTCGCCAAGGGTTGTCATCTTGAGAGTATAGAGACATATAATTGCCGGACACTAGGTTCGTACGAATAAGGAGAGCGGAGCTAGTATCCACCATAACCACGCTCAGATAAGCTACGGTTGACACTGGCAACCAATTTAACAACCTCATCCCCCAGAGCCGCTAGGCTTCTTCCGCCGTCTTCTATTACCTTGCCGAGAATCTCCTCCACAGAACCTTGACGAGACTCAAGCTGGTCCACAGTCCTGCCTTTCTCTCGAAGTTGCGCCTCTATGCCTAGCAAACGAGCTTTAATTTCTTCGAAGGATTGATCTCGTGACTTTTCAATGTCCGTGAGCGTTCGTTGGAGTTGACTTTGTTTCTCCTCAAGTAGAGCAAGTTGGGCTCCAAGACACTGACCCAGCGAGCATCTTGTTTCGTCTGAGTGAGTGATCCGTCCGCAGCCAAGGCAAGTAGCGTTCGCGCCGCCGCCGGATTCTTGAAGCGTACGCTCGATTCCAACCGCGCTGTGCAGGTGAGGCTGGCTATTGCCCTCATTGAGGTGCCTTATTGGTGGCAGTTGAGTGTGGGAAGAATCGATAGCGGACATAGTGGATTTGGAAGGGTAAAGTTATTAGAGAAGATCAAGCCTGTGGTATCGAGCGGTGAAGATGAGGACCAGAATTAGAAACGAGTGTTCTGGTCGGCTGATCGGGAGGACGTGACAAGCCCTTTATTAATACTCGACCGGAGCCTTGTCATGAGCGCCTGGCTGACTACGTACCTCCATACTACGTACACATGCAACTAGCAAGTCTCATGCATGAAACACAGTTTTGGATAGTCTATGGCACAGTGAAGCTCACGCTCTAGACGGCATCAGAAGTGATAAATTGACTGCTCGTTTGTATTAGTTACATCATCCTCCACTCGAAGGCCAATAATCTAGTAGCACATAGTTTACACGACGGCGGCTTGCTGTACCGTCGCTTCGACATGGGTTGAAGAGCACCCATATCATCTATTTCGATACAAGGCGTAGGAGACCGTCGTGCCTTCCTCAGCGCGGATGAGAACTGCCCTTCTACCCCCTGGAATAAGGCTACTGATTGCCTTCGCTACGTGTTGAATATCCAAGTGCTTGGAGGCCGGTCGTGCCTGATGATGAGGATCTGAACATGGACGTTCTGATCCCTTACAAGTGCCTGATGACCTCGCCCTACCAAGATGCGATCGATCTGATCGTTGAACTCGTACTGTAGTCGCAGAAAGTCGCTCTCGCCGTATGCATGGCCTCTAATGGAGAAACCGGGTCCGCTAAAGGTTATTCTTAGGCCCGACGCATCGCGCCCGCCAGGAAGCTCCAGGATCAGGTCGGCTAGAGATCTGGCTTGGAAGTCCAGCCGAGGCGACCAAGCGAATGACCTCATCGCAGTTCCACTCATGTCTCCAACGCTGTACGTGAAAGTGGTGACGCCAACGATTCGCGGCCTCAGAATAAGCTCTAGTGTTTCGTGATATGACATGACCGCCGTAGTGTCCAAGTATAATTTGGTCCCTGGAAGAGGTACCCAGTCGGCCAAGTCCTCAACCACTCCCCGAAGGCCTTGGATCTTTTGGTAGCTTCGAAAAAACAAAACTGTCATGAGATTGAAGATCCTCCCGAGCCATTAGCTTTTCTCCAGATAGGTGTCAATGAATCCCCTACTGAATTCTATCGCGAGGATAACTTAGTGTTGAACGACCTTCCGGCCAATATATGCGACCCCGTCCATGGGTGTCGAGGAACAAGCGGACAAGTTGGCTGAATGCGTCGCGGGAAGCCAGCGCATCACTGAGCCTTTCGTTGGCCGGTCTGAGAGCCTTTATGAAAGCTGCAACATCATGAGTGAACAGCATGGTCTGAGCACGGCTCGGGTTCCCGTAGCCTAGAAGCGAGAGAACTTGTCTATAGCTGAGAGCGTCGGTCGCCATAGTTTCAGAGTAATTAGATTTCTTCATTCGCTTGGGAGAACGAATACAGTTATCAAGGCCGATTGCACAAAGCTCGTCCTGCCTGCTCCATGTCCACGAGAAATGGCCGACTGCGGCTTTGGACCCCAATATAATGCAATGCAGGGGTGAGAACCTCGGTGTCTCTTTTTTAGCCTCGCTGAGGAGTCTCTGTTGTACGATGGCTGCATGATCCAATGGGCATTCGAGCCTGTTGCTGGGAAGCCCTTTCGGAAGATCGATGCACCAGCTATGTTTCCCCGCTGCAAGTGAAAGGGTGTCGTGGTGCTGTGCTGTCCGTAGTCAACCAACCAACAAATCCCACCTTGGCAAGGATAACTGCACAACGCTTTACGTTGCTGCTGCGAGTATGCCAGTATTGTAACAATCACTACATGAAGGTGGCAACATTTGTCTTGTACCTGACTCGACCTAAGCGGGGATTTTGTGTGCATGTGTGTGTGTGTGTGTGCATGTGTGTGTGTGTGTGTGTGTCTGGCTCCGAAGTACGTACGGATTATGGTCTTGGCTCCGAAGGGTAGAATAGCGATCCCCCGCGTTCGACCATGTTTTTCCCCTAGGACTTTTGGCTAACGCCTGTGATCTATCACGACCTGTTAGACATGTGAACTTCTGTCCTGCAAGTGCTCATCAATTTTTTTGGTGAAAGAAACGGTAAATCGAGGCTCAGCCTCCTTTTGGTTGTGCTCAGAGTCTGTTACTGGGGCTTCTCTTTCCACACAAGTCAGGAACAAGCGACTGGTGACCCCGAGGCGACGGAATATTTATCAGAAGAATTGCAAGTCTGATAATGCACATCATGTCGGACCATACACACGCAGTCGATAGAACCGGTCGATAGAACCGGTCGATAGAACCGGTCGATAGAACCGGTCGATAGAACCGGTCGATAGAACCGGTCGATAGAACCGGTCGATAGAACCGGTCGATAGAACCGGTCGATAGAACCGGTCGATAGAACCGGTCGATAGAACCGGTCGATAGAACCGGTCGATAGAACCGGTCGATAGAACCGGTCGATAGAACCGGTCGATAGAACCGGTCGATAGAACCGGTCGATAGAACCGGTCGATAGAACCGGTCGATAGAACCGGTCGATAGAACCGGTCGATAGAACCGGTCGATAGAACCGGTCGATAGAACCGGTCGATAGAACCGGTCGATAGAACCGGTCGATAGAACCGGTCGATAGAACCGGTCGATAGAACCGGTCGATAGAACCGGTCGATAGAACCGGTCGATAGAACCGGTCGATAGAACCGGTCGATAGAACCGGTCGATAGAACCGGTCGATAGAACCGGTCGATAGAACCGGTCGATAGAACCGGTCGATAGAACCGGTCGATAGAACCGGTCGATAGAACCGGTCGATAGAACCGGTGCTCGATTTGATTTCTGCAGAATTAAACTGAATCGTTTACTACTTCTACAACGTCGTTGTCCCATTCCTCCATTGCCTCCGGCGTGAGAGGGCTATAAGCACCGTCCGAGTCGGCCGGAATGACTTCTGACTTTCTGGCGTTGGAACCCTGAGATTGAATCAATCAATGTCTATTCAAGATCTGATATCGGTGAGTAAACGTACCGTCAGTTCGCGAAGAAAGTCGATCTCTGCCATCAGTTTGTCCATCATTTCGCGGCAATCATGCGCCTCCCTTCGTAAAGCCTCGTTCTCCTCTCCGAGAACCGTTATCATTTCCACGTGTTCACTCAGCGTATGCGTCAGGTGGTGGAGAATCCCCTTGTGGTGGCTGATCTCAGCCTCATGTCGGTAGGTCTTCCGAGATAGCTCGAGTACGTCATTGGTCCAAAGCTCATGTGCGGCCCGGCAACAACAAGAGCCAGAGCTAGGTTGCTTCGGGCCAGGCTTCGGGGTATTAGGGGCTCGAACGCGCTTGCGCCGGGGCTCTCCTTCACATCTCGGGCTGGATAGCGGGACGTTCATGCCAAGATCAACCAGAACGAGTTGATCTTGTCGGTCTGGGCGAAGAGGGGGTAGTTTACTGCAGGACATTTTGAAACGAAGCAATATCACAGGATTTCTCAACTTTAGTAGTTAAGCGAACGACACCTTATGTTTATTCAAGCTGGGGAAGAGCTTCATATATACTTTCTGCCCTCACTACATAGGCCGGGAATTGCTCAAACTGTCGAGGTCAGGCAGCCGGCGCTTAGAGTCGTGGTGATTGTGACGGTGCTGGCCAGTGAAAAAACAATTGAGCCGGCCGAGGGACCCACGTTTCGGCTTGAAGAGCTCATGAATACCTCTTCACTTGTTGGCTTTAAAGTTGGTTCTGGTGCCGAGATGGAGTCCACGCCGAGATGGAGTCCAGGTCATGGGTAGTGAGGGATGCGCCCCACATTGACACAGGTCCTGCCTCCTCCAAGCTGGATATGGGTGTTGAGCTTGTCGAAAGAGGGGTCGAAAGAACTGAAGTTCCGCTAGACTTATCACGGTTCGCCAAGATGCTTGCTCGGCCGGTGGAGTACATGTAGCTTGTCGTTGTGGACGTGAACACCATCGGCAAGGTTTGTGTTAAGACTTTGGAGGACTTGGTACGAGTGACTACCTGAAGTTTGGTTTCGAGCACCTCTTGCAAACAGCCAAGGCGACCCTGCAGATCGAAAGGCACCGTTGGATCCGCTGTCCCATCCGAGATGGTGGCATGGATGCAGCTTGGGGTGAGCCCCGCGCATTGCCTTTGATGCAACCCAAGTCAGAGACAGTAGGTTAGGAGGAGGGACAACATACCAGGCTATCTCCGCGTCTCCATTTGGGACATACTCCGGCATCGTAAAAGAAGCGATTTGCCGACCATTACAATCGATTGCGCTAAAATTGTAATGCACAGGGAGAAAGGCTGCGTTGGAGAACTGAACAGTCGCCTCGCACTTTGTTCTAACCTGTGCTTCAATACTGCGCAAATTTAGCAACTGAAACCGAATGCAGGCTTGTACATAGAACCAACATGGTTGACACGTTAGACTTCCCAGCCGTGATTGGGACGGGAGGAGACGCTAGGCATATGGTACTGAAAGCCTCGGCCTGCCAAGCCAGGCAAGTGTAGAGGAAGATCACGAGAAAGAGAACCATGGCGCCTGGTGCTACCTCTTCGATCTGATATTGTGTGTTGAATGTCTGTCGAGAGGAAAGAGGGACGCTTTGCCGCTCGGTTATGTAGTCCTGATGCAAGGCCAAGAGGCTCTTCCCTTGTCTTAATTTGAGAGCGCGCATACTAGAATAAGCGATTCACATCGGCGCCTAATTATTCCTCATGTTTGTGCTCTAATTACAGCCCTCGGCTTAAATTTAGGTGAAATACTGACTGTTAAATACTGCATCATAAGCTGCCCTCAAACCCATGCATCTTTGCCAAAGCGTGTCCGCTACTTCTGGACAATTCTCTTCAACATGGATTACCTGAGCACGTCAAACAATGCGTCTGCAAATGACGCTCAGACTTCTGTCCCACGCAGCAGCAATTGTGTAGAAGATGTTCCTGCGTTGGACTTCGACTCTTCTACGCTTTCTTCGGGC